>PVKU01007363.1:0-88744 GCA_004027475.1 Anoura caudifer
CCTCTGTATGTCCTTCTTGGACAAGTGTCTGTTCAAGTCCTTTGCCCATTTTTTAATTGGGTTGCTTGTCTTCTTAGAGTGGAGTCATGTAAGTTCTTTATATATTTTGGAGATTCAACCCTTGTCTGAGGTATCATTGGCAAATATGTTTTCCCATACAGTTGGTTCTCTTTTTATTTTAATACTGTTTTCTTTAGCCGTGCAGAAGCTTTTTATTTTGATGAGATCTCATTTGTTTATTCTTTCCTTTATGTCCTTTGCTTTAGGGGACATATCAGTAAAAATGTTGGTGCGTGAAATATCTGAGATTTTTTTGCCTATGTTCTCCTCTAGGACTTTAATGGTGTCACGGCTTATATTTAAATCTTTTATCCACCTTGAATTTATTTTTGTGTATGGTGTAAGTTGGTGCTCAAGTTTCATTTTTTTGCACATAGCTGTCCAGTTTTCCCAACACCACTTGTTGAAGAGGCTACTTTTACTCCATTTTATGTTGCTGCCCTCTTTGTGAAATATTAATTGACCGTAGAGACTTGGGTTTATTTCTGGGCTCTCTGTTCTGTTCCATTGGTCCATGTGCCCATTTTTATGCCAGTACCAGGCCGTTTTGATTACAGTGGCCTTGTAATACAGTTTGGTGTCAGGTATTGTGATCCCTCCTACTTTTCTCTTCTTTCTCAAAATTGCTGCAGCTATTCGAGGTCATTTATAGTTCCATATAAATTTTTGAAGTGTTTGTTGTATGTCTGTGAAATATGCCATTGGTACCTTAATAGGTATTACATTGAATCTGTAAATTGCTTTGGGTAATATGGACATTTTGATGATGTTAATTCTCCTAATCCATGAACACGGTACATGTTTCCATTTGTTTGTGTCTTCCTTGATTTTTTTCTTCAGTGTTGTGTAGTTTTCTGCATATAGGTCTTTTACCTCCTTGGTTAGGTTTATTCCTAGGTATTTTATTTTTCTTTTTGTTGTATTGAATGGGATTTTTTCTTGATTTCTGCTTCTGCTGTTTCATTGCTGGTATACAAAAATGCCTTTGATTTCTGGATGTTGACTTTGTATCCCACTGCTTGGCCAAATTCATTTATTAGGTCAAGCAGTTATTTTGGCTGAGTCTATACGATTTTCTATGTACACTATCATGTCATCTGCAAACAGTGATAGTTTTGTTTCCTCCTTTCCAATTTGGATGCCTTTTATTTCCTTTTCTTGTCTTATTACTGTGGCTAAGACTTCCAATACTATATTGAATAGAAGTGGTGAAAGTGAACAGCCTTGTCTTGTTCCTGATCTTAGTGGAAAAGATTTTAGTTTTTGCCCATTTAGTATGATATTGGCTGTAGGTGTCTCATATATGGCCTTGATTATGTTGAGGAATGCTCCCTCAATTCCCACTTTGCTGAGTGTTTTTATCATAAATGGGTGCTGTACCTTATCAAATGCTTTTTCCACATCTATGGATATGATCGTGTGATTTTTGTCTTTGCTTTTGTTTATGTGATGTATTACATTTACTGATTTGCGTATGTTGAACCATCCTTGCATCCCTGGGATGAATCCCACTTGGTCATGGTGTATGATCTTTTTAATGTATTGTTGGATGCAGTTTGCCAGTATTTTGTTGAGAATTTTAGCATCTATGTTCATCGGCAATATGGGCCTGAAGTTTTCTTTCTTTGTTATGTCTTTATCTGGTTTTGGGAGTAGGATGATGCTGGCTTCCTAAAAAGAGTTTGGGAGTCTTCATCATTTTGGATTTTTTCGAAAAGTCTGTGAAGGATAGGGGTTAGCTCTTCCTTAAATGCTTTGTAAAATTCTCCTGTGAAACCATCTGGTCCTGGGCTTTTGTGTGTTGGGAGTTTTTTGATTACTGCTTCAATTTCATCTGCTATTATTGGTCTGTTCAGGCTTTCTGCTTCTTCTTCATTGAGCTTTGGAAGATATATTTTTCTAGAAACTTACCCATTTCACCTAGGTTTTCAAATCTCTTGGCATACAGTTCTTCATAGTAATTTCTTACAATCCTTTGTATTTCTGTGGTGTCAGTTGTAATCTCTCCTCTTTCATTTCTGATTGTGTTTATTTGGGTCCTCTCTCTTTTTTTCTTGATGAGCCTGCTTAATGGCTTGTCAACTTTGTTTATCTTTTCAAAAAACCAGCTCCTGGATTCATTGATCTTTAGAATTGTGCTTTTAGTCTTTATGTCATTTAATTCTGCTCTGATCTTAGTTATTTCCTTCCTTCTACTTGCTCTGGGCTGTCTTTTCTGTTGATCCTTGAGTTCTTGTAGGTGTAGGGTTAGGTTGTTTGTTTAAAATGTTTCTATCTTTTTTAGGTAGGCCTGTATTGCTATGAACTTCCCTCTGAGACCTGCCTTTGCTGTGTCCCATAAGTTTTGGGTCATTGTGAGTTCATTTTCATTTGTTTCCAGAAACTTTTTCATTTCATTCTTGACCCATTTATTGTTTAATAACATGCTATTCAATCTCCATGATTTTGAGGACTTTGTGCTTTTCCCCTTGGGGTTGGTTTCTAGTTTCAGTCCCTTGTGGCTGGAGAAAATGCTTGGTATGATTTCAATTTTCTTGAATTTGTTGAGGCTTGTTTTGTGTCCTATCATGTGGTCTGTCTTTGAAAATGTTCCATGTGCATTTGAAAAAAATGTGTATTTAGTTTCTTTGGGATGAAGGGCTTTATATATCAGTTAAGTCCACTTCATGTAGAGTGTTGTTCAATGCCACAATATCTTTGTTGATATTTTGTTTGGAAGATCTGTCCATTTTTTGACAGTGGGGTGCTAAAATCCCCTACTATAATTGTGTTGCTGTCAATATCTTTCTTGAAGTCCTGTAAGATTTTCTTTATGTATTTAGGTGCTCCTATGTTGGGTGCATATATATTTAGAATGTTTATGTCTTCTTGGTGGATTCTTCCCTTGAGTATTATGAAGTGAACTTCTGGGTCTCTCTTTATGGCCCTCTTTTGAAATCTATTTTGTCTGATATGAATATTGCTACCCGGCTCTTTTTTCCTGTCCATTTGCTTGGAAAATTTGTTTCCAGCCCTTCACTTTGAGTCTGTGTAGGTCTTTTGTCCTGAGGTGGGTCTCTTGTAGGCAGCATATATGTGGGTCATGCTTTCTTATCCATTCAACTATTCTATGTCTTTTGATTGGAGCATTTAATCCATTTACATTTAAGGTTATTATTGATAGGTGCTTATTCATTGCCATTTTTGTACCTGTCTTCTTCTCCCTCTCTCTCTCTTTTCCTTCCTTTCCTTAAAGCAGTCCCTTTAGTATCTCTTGCAGAACTGGAGGAGGTGTATCCTTTTAGACTTCTTTTGTCTGGGAAGCTCCTTATTCCGCCTTCTATCTTGATTGAAAGCCTTGCTGGGTAAAGTAGTCTTGGTTGAAGGCCTTTGGTTCTCATTACTTGGAATATTTCTTTTCATTCTCTTCTGGCTTGGAGTGCTTCTGTTGAGAAGTCAGCTGCTAACCTAATCGGGGCTCCCTTGTATGTTACTTCCTTTTTCTCCCTTGCTGCCTTGAAGATTCTCTCTGTCTTGGAATTTTGCCATTTTAATTATGATGTATCTTGAAGTGGGTCTCTTTTGTTTCCTCTTGATTGGGACTCTTTGTGTTTCCTGGATTTGTGTGACTTTTTCTCTCATCAAATTAGGGAAATTTTCCATCATTAGTTTTTTAAATAGGTTTTCTATCCTTTGCTCTTCTTATTCTCCTTCTGGTATCCCTATTAAACAGATATTATTATGTTTTACATTGTCATGTATTTCTCTTAATCCCTCTTTATTCTTTCTGAGCCTCTTTTCCTTTTCTTGCTCTTTCTGGGGTTTTTTTTTCTACTTTGTCCTCCAACTTGCTGATCTGATCTTCTGCTTCATGGATTCTGCTTTTCATTCCTTCCACTGTGTTCTTCAGTTCAGAAATTGTATTGTTCATTTCCTCTTGGCCCTTGTTGATAGTTTCTATTTCCTTTTTCATGTTGATATAGTTTGCAGTGAGTTCATTGCTGCTCCCTGTAGTTTCTGGTAGCTCATTGAGAGCTCATGGAGCTTCCTGACAACCATTGCTTTGAACTCAAAATCTGATAGTTGAGTTGCCTCCATTCCATTTAGCATTCTTTCTCTGGCTTCCTCCTTTTCCTTAGTTTGGGGATTGCTTCTTTGTCTTCCCATTGTTTGTGAGACTCTTCTTGTTAGCCTCAGCTTCTTAAATTGATCTGTTCTGCCTCCCTGGATTTATGGTGTGAACTTCTGTGCTAGAATACCTGTGAGATTCAGTGGTGCAGTCTCCTTCAGGTATCCTGGTGATCACAGCTTCCACTGTCTCAGCTGTTGGAATGCCCCCTCTTTGGGACCAACTCTGTTTTTTTCACTGTTCCAGGGTTTTTTGGGGTTTTTCTTGGTCTCACTCCTGGGTTTTTAAAAAGAGAAAAGAGGAAGAAAAAATGAAAAAAAAAAAGAAGAAAAAAGAGGAAGGAAAAAGAGATAAAATTGGAAAGAAAGGAAGAAGGAATAAAACAAGAATGATGTAAAGAGAAGGAAAAGGAGCTGAGGCATAAAAAAGATAAAAATAATGAAAAAATAGTAAAGAAAATTATTAAAAGAAAAAAATCCTCTTGCTGTTTGCACACTTGCCAAGCCAGATTTTCTGGTCTTGCTGGCTGCAAAGGCCAGGGGGTTAGGTATCGCTTTTCTCCCTGTTCAGCACTCAGTTATCTTTGGGCTACTCCTCCCAGGGCTAGCCTGGCGCCTCTCCACACAGGGCCACGGGCGTATGTTCTAAGCCTCCTGGGGAGTACGCACTTTCTCAAGTTTATGTGTGTGAGCTCGGATCTCCTACACTGTGCACTCACCCCAGTTTCATAGGAGTGAGCTACAGGTTTCCCATGGATCGTGCACATTCTCTGGGTTCACATGTGCGGGCTCTTATTCTCCCACGGATCGCTTGCACTCCTGGGTTCCCGGCATGGGCCACAGTTCTCCGGTCATGCAGTTGTCCCCTTCGCATGCAGGCGACTTTGGTCGCACAGCCATCTGCTGTCTCATGCGCGTGCAGTTGTCTCCGTTTGCGAGCAGGCACCTTCGGTTGCGCAGCTGTCTGCTATTGAGCAGACCTGGCTCCCTCCCTAGAGCCCTGTGGCAGGCCTGGCAAGCGCTGGCCTGGGGCCTCAGCAGCCCTGGTCTCTGCACTGATCCCTGGGCTCTTATTGTTCTGAAGTACTCTCCTTACTGTCCGGTTTTTCAATGTCCCATACAACCTTCGATCTCCTACTTTCAAATATGCTGTGTTTCAGCTGGTTGACCGCTCAGTTCCTTCACAGATTGACCAGGTTCCTCTCCCGTGTGCAGGGGGAAGTGGAATCTGCACCCTCGTACCCCGCTGCCATCTTCCTTCTATGGCAAAATTCCTTTTATCCTCTTCACTGCATCTGTTTTTTTAAACGTTTCCTCCAATGGCATGTTGGAATCTCCCCTCAGGAAGGCTGGATTTCTACAAATTCTTTTTTGTCCGTGGGTATCTGTCTACATCAGCTTCCCTAGTTTCTCACAAACCATGACAAAGGAGTTGGGAAAAGGAGCTGGTTCCATTGGTTCTGTAGAGTGTATGCAGATCTGCCTGCCAATTACAGGATATACAAGGGGGTGAGGTTCATCCCACTTTAGTATAAAGTGCTGGATCCCATATCTCTCACTTGCGTTTATTGATAGATGCCTAATTAGTTGTTTCAGAAGGGAGGAAAAAAGGAAGACCTCTTACACTGCCATCATGCTGACATCCTCTCTCTGGAGCACTTTAATTCTTTAGAAACAATTTATTCTGTAATTAAATTGTGTTTGTTGAAAGGAAGTGTTCAAATACATGCCATAAAATAGACTTTCCAAACTTAGAAAAATTTCCCTCAACTCACTAATTTTGGGGGAGTCACCGGCTTTTTCAAAATTATACTAAAGCCCAGTAAAATGCATAAATAGTCATATAAAATGCTTTATGCTATCTTAAGGGGCTCACACTCCTTCTGAATTCCATCCATGAATCCTCCAAGGACCCCCAAACTTCACATTAAGAAAGCTTGTACTATATTTCATGATTTGTAAGTGAAAATGTACATACACATTCTTTCATTGGTCCTGACACAGGGAAGAAGATATAAATGACCTGTACTCTCAGAAGCTTTCATCAGTAAAACATTTTTGTCTGTCCCAATAAATATACTAATTTGAAATTTACACTGAGATATCCCTGTCAATTTGTGTACTATATATTAAAGAATAATTTCTAATTGTGATTTAAATTAATAGTTATAAAATTGTTATTTTATTTTTAGATAGAAAATAACAAGAGAAGTTCCAATAGTTTCTCTACTCAGCTTAGTGCATCGTCTTGCACACCTCCTAGAGTATAAAGATTCCATTTTGGCGACTATAGCGTTAGATCAAAATGGGAGACAGGGAGATGTAGGTGCCTTGATTAAACTGAGCCTAAACAGAGTCTAGTTATGTGAGGGCATCCTGCAAGGTACCTGGTGTATCCACTGGAAGAAACAGTGAGAGTATCATAGACAATATTTCATTTCATTTCCAAAGCAAACAGGCTATTACTACATTTTTATTTCATGTGTATTTACTTACACTATTTAGCAAGCACATTAGCACTTACTACACAATAAGCAGTATTTTGAGCATTTTGCAAATATTGGCTCATTTTATACTTTTAATAACCTGATGAAGTAAATACTGTTATTCTCCTAATTATATATTGACTCATTAAAATGGTGTTCCTAAGTTCGCTGAGTTGAGCCCTTCACTCTTGGGGTAGATCATTTCCCTGGAGAGGTGGAGCTCCAGGTGGAACAGCAGCGGGTTAGTAAATGCAGCTCCTGCAAGTAGGGGCCGCCTGCGACCCTTAGAAACCGGAACAGGGAAGACAGCGGGTCTGGGGGATTGCCCCGCGCGCCTCGCGACTCTTTTGCACTTGCTCAATAGGATCCAATCAGGCATTATAGCTGGCCTCAGGGAGACCAACGAACTTTGGGGTTGTTTTTTGACATATTAAGGCAGCTAAGGCTGCACTTTCCTAAGAAGAATCTGCGGTAGTCTTGTTCTTCACTGGAAGGGTTTAAGCCTTATCTTAACACAAGTTCCTGCACCTCAAAGCTCGATTTCATCTTAACTCCTTTTTGCTTTAGTGCAAGTCATTGGAAAAATTCTTTTGTTTTTGACTCCTTTTTTGTTGTTGTTCAGAAGCTTTTCTTTATACAAAAATATGTCAAAGGGAAAGAAGATAAGAGTAATGATATATAGTCAAACAATTCTCATTTTCAAAACTTTCTCTCTGTCACCTTACACGTGTGCCTGATTAGAAGCCATGCATTGCCATTCTTCCTTCCCTTCCAAAATGCCTGAAAACATCCATTCCTAATTTCATTGGTAGATTCAGGGGCACCGGAAACTAGGTGTCTGTGGAAGGGGTTTTAGCATAGGTTTGTATCCTGGGAACATTTTTTCTCTTTGGCATTTACTCAGCAAAATTTGCTCTGTGTGTATATCCTAAATTTTTAGCAACCCATTTAAAAATGATGTGCCAAAGGAATTAGCAATCCTATCTGAAGTTCTTCAGGGAAAATAAATAAGTGTCTATTTCCTTTATTTTTAAAATAGCACTTATGTCTTGCTGCTATATTTTATACATATTTTTGTCTGTTCAAGAAAGCAAGGAGTGTGTTTTAGTCACTCCTCTATCCTAAAAGCTTAAAACTGTCCCTGGCACATAATTGCCCTCAGTAAAATTTCGTCACATGCATGGATGGGTAAATACGTTTAATAACTGTGAAGTGCGTTGATTGCCCAAAACACAGTCTTTCCCAGATATCCTGGGGGGAGGCAGGCCCTTGCCCCTCAGAGGACTTGGTCAACATTATACCAAAAAATGCTGTTGCTTTCACGGTAATGGATGTGATAGGGAACGGGTAATAGGAGGAATGGTTACACTGCAAAAAAAATTGAGCCCATTGAAAATCTGTCAGGAGAACCTAGGAGAAGGCATAAATAAGTAGTCACTTGGGCCTCTGTTAAACAATAATATCAAGATACTGAGAAGCAAGAATTAAAAGCTTCATATAGTCAAATGTAAATGAAGAATGAAGCAGAATAGTTTGAATCAACTCTTCGGAAAAGAATTTCAAAGAAATTGCTTGACTGGTTTGCATTCTAATGTAATATATGCAATATTACTGTTGTATGTATATTTTAGTGTATTGTAAAACACTGTTGTGTTTAATTTATCTTGATAGCTTAACATGTATATTTTTCTCTCTGGTACTTTTTGAATAGATTCATTTTTTAAGTGCTTCTTTTGAGCTCTTAATTATGCTGAACGAAGATGGGTTGCCTTGATATTTTTATTATATAAATCTCTTGTCTTGAAGGAATAAAATTGGTTTTTTAAAAATTTACAATGAGTTATTGATGAGAAATTCAGTGAACTTCTGTGGATCAGATAGTTGAAGGGAAAGTAATTCTAGCTGTGTAACCTTATAAGAAATCAGCAGTTTTAAATTTTAATTATGAAAGTTAACAATACAATCCTCCTGTCATCAAATGTAATACCATTTACCTTTTTTAAAAGTGTCTATTATTTATGTTAAAGGATCCTGAATAATGTGGCTATGTAGTCAAACCTAAAATAAAAAAGCCCTTAAAGTCTAATAAAGAATAGCAAAATTATAAAGTGTGTCAAGTATTGACAATTTTATTTCCATTTTTATCAAAATTGATAATTTGGGAGAATTTCCATATTCTGGAAACACATGTGAATAGATTTCAGATCTTGGGAATAATAACTTGCACAAATAATTTATTTCTTAAGTTTTTACAAAATTATAATTCTTACTGTTACCTGAGGCAGAACAGGTATGACAATGAATTATTAAAATGTTTTGCCCCACAGATGCTGGTTATAAAGATAGATTCAAATGAAATCTAGTTTTTATCATATTGATTAGTTGATTTAACCTAGTGGTAAGAAAAACAGAATGTTTTGTGCCTAGGGATCATGTATTAAGCTTTACTGCCTAACAAATCATCCCGAAACTCAATGGCATAAATAACCATTTATTTGTAGAACTTACACATTTATGGGTTGACTGGTGATCAGCTGATCCTAGTGGGGCTTGGCTCATGTCAGTGGGGCATGGCTGATTACGGCTTGGCTTTTTCATGTGTCTGTGGTTTGGCTGTTAGTTCTGCCTTAGGCCAACCTTGGTAGAGTGCTCAGCTGGATCAGCTCTGCCCACCGGACTCTTATCTTTAGGTTGGGTCCAGTTGGTTGGCTCAGGCTTGTCTTTCTCATGATGCTGTAAACTGAAGTAGACAAGGCTTCCTGAGGCCTTGTCTGGAAACTGGACACTGTCACTTTTGCCTCATTCTGTAGCCAAAGCAAGCCCAACCCAGAACTGAAGAGTAAGGAAAATCTATTCTGCCTCTTTTCTTCTAGGGGAAATTGTAAAATGTATGGTTAAAGGGAGGTATGAGGAATTGGAGGTATTCATGAAATTTAGTATAGGTGGAAAGAGGAGATGCATATTTAAAACATTAGAAATAACTTCTTTTGTTTTTTTAAAAATATTTATTTATTTATTTTTAAAGAGAGGGGAAGGGAGGGAGAAAGAGAGAGAGAGAAACATCAATGTGTGGCTGCCTCTCACATGCCCCCTACTGGGGACCTGGCCTGCAACCCAGGCATGTGCCCTGACAGGGAATCAAACCAGCAACCCTTTGGTTCCCAGACCAGCATTCAATCCACTGAACCAACCAGCCAGAGCAAGAAATAATTTTTGAATAGTAGAGACATCATGGCATGATAAATTATATCACACTCAATAGCAAAGACAGTTATTACAAGGATTTTTACAGGTGGTTTATTAAGATACCTGCATGAAAGGTATCTAATGTGCCAGTTTCCACATGGATTCTCAGAATATACTCACCAGACCAACAGAATCATCTGGGAATGTGATTGAAATGCAAATTCCTAGGTCCTGCATCATATCTACTGCATCAGAAACCCTGGGGCAGGACCCAGGCATCTGTATTTAATAAGCCTTCCAGGTGATTTTAACACCTGCCAAAGCAGAGAACCACTGAACTAGGTTACTCTGATTTATTCCCTGTTTGCAACAAGCTGCAATCAAATCTTCTGGTGACTTGTGTAGTTTAGTAACAATGATATGGTCACATCTTTGGGTGTTGTTGTTGATCACATGAAATGGGGAGAGTCAAAGCCTTCCTGAGTATTTGATGGATGATTCATACATTTTTTCCATGTGGGCCATCACTGAATAGCAGAGAGAAAAACTGAGTTGTTCTGTCCCCTCCACACAGAGTGTCCTTGTTTTCCATTGTTCTGTGCTTTTCTAGATATGTGCCCCTATTTTTAATGACATTCACACTTTTCATCATAGCAAGTACTGAAATTAAGATACATTATTTATAATGACCCTCTTATATTTCCCCCTTTCTTAAAGATTTTGCCATTGGACTCTTGCCACAAATAATATCTGTGATATTTTTGGCACAAGGATAAACCAAATATTTTACAAATATGTTTTAAAGGTGAATTCCTTCACTTTCATATTCCCTATTTGTCTAACAAAATGTATTTGCATCCTGATCTAAGCTATTCTCTCTTCCACAAGTGCAGACGGATGTCTGACTCCTTTTTCCTCCGGATGACTTTTCTCTTGACAAGTTTTTCATGACAATGATGGCTGTTCAGGACTTCTGGAGGCTAATTAGATCAACTGAGAGTTGGTGTGAGCTGTGTTTCATTTAATTCCTCTTCTCACGTTAAAAGAATAGGCAATCATTGATCATATTTCTACTAACATCATCTGGACTTTTGAGACTAAAAGGCAACTTGAAAGTCTTACACTTTAAGCTATTAGTAGGTCTCTGTTGATATAATATCAAGATAAACTCATAATTATTGGTTCCATTTATTTTAGCAAGAACAATTCTATGAAAAAAGGAAGATTGTCTGGGAGTCAATATCTCTACCAAAGCATTAGTGATAGAATACTATAAAATTAGCAAACATTAAATGATTCATTTAGTAAGTTACCATATTTTGCTATATATAATGCACACTTTATTTGTCCAAATTTTTTAGGAAAAAATAAGGGTACACATTACACATGGGTAGTACTAATTCTGTGTCTATATAAATGGTTTTAATTCTTTTATTTTTGCTTATGCATTAAAAGTGTAACTCATTTAAAAATCTTTTATAATACAAAGAATTATAAAATTCTTTTATAATATGAAAAGACAGGTACCTAAACATAAATAAATAAATAATTGAATAAAAAAATAAAAGAAAAGATTTTTTTCCTAAAATTTTGGGCCAAAAATGTGGGTGCACATTTTTTGCTGTGTATAATACACAGGAGTACATTATACACAGCAAAATATAGTATTTAGTTCTATAAAAGGCAAGTCTTGCCTTTCATAAAGAAAATTGTTTCTAAGGTCACTGCACAACTGAGAGAAGCATTTTAAAATTTTTAGTGTATTATTATAATTATAAGACATCACATTTTCAAGTATTCTAGTAATGGTAGTGGAGACTAATTTGATGAACATAATTTCTGAACCAGTGGCAAAAAGGAAACAGAAAACTGTATTAATTGATGTTAAAGATAATTCTTCTAAACTTGTCTACAAAGCTTGGATGTTCTCAGTAAGTGTGCCTATTGCTTCAAATTGCTCATATCATCACCCAATCAATTCTCCTGAGACACGTTATTAGTCAGTTATTTTCTGGATGCATGGTCCCTTCAGTTCATTTTCCCCCAGATACAGTATTTTTTATTGTTATGATTATTAGCTCATCATTATTTTTCACATTTTAATATGCATAATATTTAGCTTTATTAACCATAATTCTGAACTGCTTTTGTTCTGTGGTGGAGTCTTGTCTGTAGTTATAGCTGTGTGGCATCAGCTGACAAGATTGTCTGTAACGGTTTGATTAAACCACAGGCAATTTGCACCTAGTGCTTCTCTTTCCCCTGGATCACGGTGCTTGATATTTTACCTACAGTAATCAATTAATTTCTTTGGCATGAAACCTGTTTTGATCACCTTTAATATGCTTTGAAGGTTTAACGTACAAAATCAGCATTACTGCCTATTAATTAATTTTGGGTAACTTTTTCACTACAGTAGAGGAAATTTTCTGGGTAATTGAGAAGTAGTAGTAGAAGGAAGAGTTTTAAAAACAGTGAAAGTGTGGGCAAAGCTAACTTGCTGTACAGATTCAACTACAGTTCAAATCTTCTATGGGAATAGACACTGAGCCACAAAGCACCATCTGAGGGCCCTGGAGACTCTTGCCCAGTCCAGACATCACCTGTGATGGAGTCTCTGATAGCCTTTGCCAGCAAAACTGGTCAGATCTAAAGACATAATTAGGAATAACTGGGCAAATCTTTCAAGAATATCATCTTTATTCCCTCAGATATCTTTGATGAAATACATTGTTGTCACTAGTTAGACAAATTGTGGGTCAAGAGAATAAATTATTTGTTTTCAACTGAGGAAGCCCAGGCAGTTACATAGGCACTTGCTTTTTAAGTGCATGTTGTACATACTTCAAAAAATACTTATTCCAATTGTTCTGTCTATGTGTTTATGAGTCTGTTTCCCTTACTGAACTGCCAACTTCTCTGAGGACAGGGCCGTGTTCCTAACCCTCTTTAGAACCGTGCCTGGCTCATGGCAAGTGTTCAGAATATGATTACTGCATAGAGGGTGAAGGTTTGCATTACCGATGGTAGCCAGCTCTCTCTGGAAGGCTCTCAGGCAGCCACTCTATACCACCAGTATTAGTTTCCTATTATTGGTGTGAGAAATTGCCACAAATTTAGTGGCTTAAACATACTCAAATTTATTACCATATCTGAACAGGTTCTTGGTGGGCTAAAATCAAGGTGTCAGCAGGACTGCATTCCTTTTGGAGGTCCAAGAGAAGAATCTATTTCCTTGGCTTTTCCAGCTTCTAGAGACCTTCTGGACCCATGGCTTATGGACCTATCCTTCAATTTTGCAAGCAGCAGCATCGCGTCTTCAAATCGCTCTCCGCCTCTCACTCTTCTTCTTCCTCCTTCTGTTTGTAAGGACATTTGTAATTACATTGGGCCCATCAGGATAATCTCCCCGTCTCAAGGACAGCCAGTTGGTCATCTTAATTCCGTCTTCAACCTTAGTTCCCCTTTGTTGTGTAATCTAATGTATTTACAGGTTCCAGGGATTAGGGAGCAGGCATCTTTGCGGGGGGCCATGATTCTGCCTACCACATTGTCCAAAGAGCATTTTTTTTTTTTAAGAATTTTTAACCTGGACTGTATAGCTGATTTTTTTCTCCATTTGACTGTAAATTATGTAAAAGTACCCGAATGGCATACAATTATTTTGAGAATGAGAGCATAAATGTATAAATGAATCCCATCCAGTTTTCTTTCAGGCAAATTGTTTCCATCTGCTTTGTATCTGTGTGAATTGTAAGGGCTGCTGGAAAGACTCAGGAATGTGGTACAAATGAGAAAACCCCGTTTGAAGGAAGTATGAGCTTTGAAAATAAACCACCATTGTGTTTGGACAATAGCCCATTAGCAATGGTTAATTTTACTTAAATCTCAGCGCATGTTGATTTTCGAGAATGAAATTAAAGCAATCAGTCTGTTGGGTAAACTTTTAAAACAAAATCTGAATACATTGTTCTGAGTAATAGTGTAAAAATGCATGTTTTAAAGAATTAACCTCCATTTTTAAAATTAAAAAAAAAATCAATGAGAAACCCATTTAAGAAAGTAAGAAGCAAACTGAACTTAAGCATTTACCAGGGCAACTGATGAATATTAAATTGAGACCCTTTCTGAGCAGAAAGAACTTTGTTTTCCTTCTGTTGGAAATGGAAAGGGTGCTAATTAGGAATATGAAACATTATTCTAGCATAATGAAGCCACTGAATTGCTCCAAATCTGTCCTGAATTTTGTTAGCTCCAGGGCTTTGATGGTAATTTTATTCTCTATCCTGTGTCCATGAATCAGCTACCATCTGCTTCAGAATAAGTTTACCTACTGGCACTTTTACTGCCAATTTAATTATTTATTTAACCAATAAATTCTGTCCTCATTACAGCCTGGATTTATATTAAATTGCATTTTGAGTCCAGAATTAAACATACTACATTAGAAAAAATTAGGGCTACCTTTTGGGTCTTTTCAGACTATTGCCTTTCTACATTCATATACGTGAACAAAATTAAACAAAGCTGCAAGTTTACAGGTGAAATGGCAATGTAAGCCTCTTCTATCTTATTTTGGAGATGGAGAAAATTAGCCCATGCCATCCTGGTCAAATCTGGGTCCTGGATTTTTATGATATTCTCATAAAAATCATTCTTTATCTCTACTTACATTTCCCCTACGCAACTATGGAAATATAAAAGGCCTGTCCCTTGTAATTCTCCCCTGAAAGTCAAAAGCAAGTGGTTAGCTGTACCTCCCTTTAGGGGTGTAGAGTCCACTGCTTCCAAATAGCCTGTGTCATGTGAGATCTCCCTCCAGAAAAATTTGTGTGTGGAATTGCATCCTTCCCTTCTGGATTTTTACCTATCATCTATCTATTTATCATCTATATACCTATCTAAAATATAAAAAGTTATCATATTATAAAACAATAAATAAATATTTAATTAGTTGGTATCTTTTGACTCTGCTTTTGACTTGGTTCTGACATTATTTCCAACTTTCTCATAGAATTGTGTTGATTATAGTCCCGATTCCACCTGTCTAAGACCTGCTAGTCTTTTTCCCCAAGTGACTTCAATCTCTAAACTCTTCCCCTAGTCCTTCCAGGTTGATCTCCTCTTGGAATATTAAGGATTTACCCTCTTGATGCTGAGCACCAACGTTGCCCAGAGATGCCTATTCCTATTCTTAGCTTCTTCCCTGGGTCAGGTGCAAAAAGATTTGTTCTTCCTGGTGGGGAAGAAGGTGATAGGCACCTGAGTGAGAGGAAACATTCCTGGGCATCATTAAGGTTCACATCAAATCACCCCCTTAACCACCCACTTGCTGCTGGAATGGGTGATTCGCTGAACAACTCTTTCCTTGGGGTTGAGAACCAGAGGCAGCAGGGCAGGACTGTGTCAAATTCCGGTGCCTGTCCTCAGCCACTTTCTCCATTGCCTACCAGTCCCTTGTGGGATTAAATGGGTCAGACACTTCCAGTTCATGAGGTGTAGGGCTTGAATCTCCTGGGAAGCTGGAGGATTATCAGGTTATAAGCAATGACTCATTATATCAGCAGTATTTAGTAAAAAAGAATCATTGCTTTTTAAAAATTTTGCTAATATTGGGACTTTCTCTCTTTAAATGAAAAGTCATTCACCTTGTTTAATTATTCTCATTACTGTGGGTTGTAGAAAAATGACACGAAGAGGACATGACTGTTACCCATTATGTGAGCCATTGTTTATGTTTTGTAACATAAATTATTTGATTTCTCCTTTTGATATTCTTTTCATGTGGTTTCATTCATTATTATCTTACATATAATTTAAATGTAAAATATAGACGTGTAAAAATTTATCTTATCTCTTTTTTCCCCACAGCTGTCAATTATTTTAACAAGCTCATTAAAAATTTGCCTATAGATTTCTCTCAGGAAGTATCAAGTTACTTTTGAAGACATTGAAATGCCAAATCTTAAAGCAGTCAGAATTATGGTCACTCTTTTTGAAACTATAAAAGGATTTGATTAGTCTTCCTCTACCAAAAGCATATTGACAAAGCAAAGTGATAGCCAGACAACTCTTAGACACAAAAATCTGTGGGTTGGAGAATACACTGGATGACCAATTGGAATTTTTAGAAACATATTTTGCTAACAGCAAACCCAGTCTGTTACTGTTGCCTGATAACAAGGCAACTTTGACTGAGGTGCAAGGTGTGCTGGCTGGAATCAGAACCAAGTTGATATGTACTTAATTAAACACACTGAAACTGATGGCATCTCCTGGTAACTTTTCCAATTGTGTTATTTTGTTATTGCTGATGCACCAGACACAATTCTTTTCCTACCCAACAGCCATTTCCTATTCCCCTTCCTTGCCAACTGAAAACCAGTTTTGTTCAAATATTTGCCATTTTGTGCTTCAAGAAAGCTAGGCTTCTGACACAGCCCTAGAGAATGACATTACTCAGTCATGGAAAGTCCGTGATTCTCTCTAGTGGTTGGATTATGAACACTCAAGCCAGAGAATCTTGGCCAGTGAGGCATAAATGAAGCGTCAGGAGCCTCCTGAAGGAGTTTCACTTATTTTTAACAAGGAATCTGAGAAAGAAAACAGGTATGAAGAAGATGTGATGCCTGGAGCTTGTGTAGCTATGTAGTGACAGGGAGGTGCAGCGAGGATGGCAGAATAGAAACGTGGAAAGAACTGGATCCCTGGTGGCCATGTTGAGCCACTGAGTTGACCAACTCTGTAAGGGTCTGAACTCTAGATCTCTTATTCCATATTTAAGACACACGAATTTTTAAAATCAATTTTTTATCCTCACCCAAAGACATTTTTTCTTTCCTTTTAGAGAGAGAAGAAGGGAAAGAGAAAGGGGGAGAGAGAAACATCGATGGGAGAGAGAAGCATTGCCTTCTGTCCAGACCAAGGATCACTGGCTCCTGGACAGGAGATCAACATGCAACTTACGCATGTGCCCTGACTGGGAATTGAACCCGCAGTCTTTGGTTATGGAGACGATGCTCCAGCAACTGAGCCACACAGGCCAGGACTAAGCCATTTGAATTTTATCCTCAACAACCTTCAGCTGAATGCATCCTAAATCTGTTACTGAGTTTTTAAAATTAAAATGCCAAGCCTCATAGGCAATCATATCAAGAGCAAATTTATTTATACAGCATAGGCTTATTTTTTAAAATAAGCACACTTGGGTATTTGACCCAGTTAGTACTACCTCTCCTATACTACCTCTTTGACAAACTTTTATAGCTTTTAGCTTCCAAACACTGACTACCACCATGATTGATGAGGATGATTTTCCTAGCATATTTGTTGTGTGGGGAATATGTGCTGAAGAGATTTCCACATCAACCTGTATTGTAAAATATGTTCCAGGAGGAACGTGGCAAGTTTCTGGGGCTATTCTGATTTGAATATATTTAAGAATAAATTTAGAAAAGTGTATTTAGTCATCCAAACTTATTTATGACTGAAAGAGTGATGAAAATGAGAGTAATTATTTTGATTTTAGTAAACATTTATTGAAATCTTATAATTTACAAGAAATTCCAGGGAGACAGTATAACATCATGATTAAGAGTAAGGGCTTTTGTCTCAAGCAGACTGTGGCTTTGAAAGGTATTTGTGCATTTCCTTGGGAGGAACACCAAAATGGGAGCACGTGTTCCCCATCTGATTCCAAGGCCAGTGTTTGAATCCTCAGGAAGGTGGGTGGCTGGGACTTTCTTTCCTTCTGCTTTGACTTTCTTTCTTTCTTTCTTTCTTTCTTTCTTTCTTTCTTTCTTTCTTTCTTTCTTTCTTTCTTTCGTTTTATTTATTTATGTTTAGACAGTGGGGAAGGCAGGGAGAAAGAGAGGGAGAGAAACATCAATGTGTGGTTGCCTCTCATGTGCCCCCTACTGGACACCTGTCCCACAACCCAGGCATGTGCCCCAACTGGGAATCGAACCAACAACGCTTTGGTTCCCAGGCCTGAGCTCAGTCTGCTGAGCCACACCAGCCAGGGTTGCTTTGAGTTTCTATGTGGAGGAACTTCTGTTGATGGAAAGCCCCTGGTCCCACACTCCACTCTTCTCCGGGTGAGTGATTCACCTGACCTTAGGGGATGAGCCAGGCCATGGTAGAGTTAATCCTTTCCACTCTCCTTTTGTTTGGAGATCTGCTCCCCAAGTTTAGTTAGGCTGGTGGCCATCC
The DNA here is from genome assembly GCA_004027475.1 of Anoura caudifer. Lineage (NCBI taxonomy): Eukaryota > Metazoa > Chordata > Mammalia > Chiroptera > Phyllostomidae > Anoura > Anoura caudifer. Next base: position 18,051 of record PVKU01007363.1, read on the forward strand.
AATAGGCCCTGTCACTGAGTGGGTAAGTCTGTCTGATTCAGCCTACCTTTGTTAGTAATGAAGCCGATGTTTTAATCTCTGACTTGGGGTCATTCTGTCAAGCCCAGAAGGAGGGAGCTGCTATACTAGAGCCTCCGCGAGACACTAGATTACACACGTGAGATGGTGGGGTCAGGACGATATAGCCTTCCCATTCAAAAATTTCCTCCCTACATGTATCCCAAATTCCTTGTTTCAGTCTCTTTTAGCCAAAAGTTCTTGCATTCATTGCCTCCTTCCTGGAAGACCTGCTTTTCTGTACTTTACAGGCTCATGAGAACAACTGCCAATTTATTCAAACCTCATTAAAACCTAGGTAGGGAACTTCTCATGACAGTATGAGCTGTAGTGACAGGTCAAAGCCAGGCTGAGTTCTCCACACGACTCACTGCATCAGGTCCAGCTGGTTCTGCCAGTTTTCCTGAAGCTGCATGAGCCAGGAGTCTTATTCCACAGAGCCACCAGAGTGGGGACGTCGAAGTCTTGACCTCAGGTGCTGTAACAGCAGGGATGTTAACCAGTGGGCAAAAAGAGGGAAAAATATAAAGGACTATTGGTGAGCACCTATGAAACACTTCAGTTACATTTGGATATACTTGGGGGAGAAATTTCAGGAGATGAGTTTGTGTTGTACAATTTATGAGCTAGAATCAGGGCAATTTACATTATTATTAATATAGCCCCAATCTGATTCATGGGTTAGTAAGCATAGAGGAAAGATGAATCATAGTAAAAACTGTCATGCTGATGCTTTGGTGTCATAATAATTCTGAGTACAAATTTAATCATGGAACATCGTTATGAGCTTTTGTGCTTAGAATTGAACATAACTTCTTTACTTTTTATTTTTATATTGTATTAAATACATTAAATTGTATTATAGCTCTAGTATCAGGGAGTATCAGAGACCATGCCTCTTGCTTGTAGCCAAGTCTTGTAGAATTGTGTGGATCCTGGGTCTTGAGAATGGTTCTCACCCAGCTTCCTGAGCCCAGACTGCCATGCTCTTTGGAAGAGGATGCCTAGCTTCCCAGCTAACACAGCATAAATGTCATTGTACCCACCATTACAGGCCTCATCAGATCTCTATCACACCATTACACCTGCCATCCTGCACCACCCTCAGCAGAAGGGAAGAGAGGTTATAAAAGTCAAGAGACTTACAGTTTGAAGGAAGGATGGGGCATAACCAGCATATTCAGTAAAGTGTTACAGCTGTGTATGAGGTACAAGAAAGGGGTCAGATAGGGTGCAGATGTGTCTCAGAAAAGAGAGTGAGTCTCTGGTCTAGGCATAATTGATGACAGTCCCCCGTTCACTTTCAAAACTGTAGATATTTGGATGATAAATTGTACAGTCATCCTAGTGAAAGAAACAGTGATCTAGTCCTGGCCCACCAAGTGGCTCAGTTGGCTGAGGGGCATCCCATGCACCAAAAAAGGTTGCAGTTTCGATCCCCAGTCAGAGCATATACTGCAGACAACCAATCAATGTACTATCACATCAATGTTTCTGTCTCTCTCCCTCCCTTTCTCTCTCTCTAAAATCAATAAGCATGTCCTCCAGTGAGGATAAAAAAAAAAAAAAGACTGATCTATTATTCTTGAAACTTAAAAAAATCAACAGTGTCTTAGCAGTGAAGCTTACATCATTAGTGTAAAAGTACCTATTTGTGAATTACCTGGTTACCTGTGGTCTAGGCCTTGATTGTTTACCTTCAGTGCCAAACATTGATGAGTATGTGTGTGTGTGTGTGTGGGGGGGTGATGGAGAGAATTGAATAAATATGCAAATTGAATGAGTGCCATCATTAAAATTAAAGTGCCATCAGATAACTAAATTAAAATAACAAAAAGTAATTTTCCTTTTTTAAATATGCTTTATTGATTATGTTATTACAGTTATTACATTCCCCCTTTATTCCTCTCTGCCCTGCATGCCTCTCCCACCCACATTCTCCCCCTTAGTTCACATTCATGGGTTATACATATAAGTTCTTTGACTTCTACATTTCCTATACTATTCTTAACCTCCCCCTGTCTGTTTTCTACCTACCATTTATGCTACTTATTTTCTGTACCTTTTCCCCCTCTCTCCGCCTCCCACTACACTGATGATAACCCTTCATGTGATCTCCATTTCTGTGATTCTGCTCCTGTTCCAGTTGTTTGCTTAGTTTGCTTTTGTTTTAGGTGTGGTTGTTAATATCTGTGAGTTTGCTGTCTTTTTACTGTCATATTTTTATCTTCTTTTTCTTAGATAAGTCCCTTTAACATTTCATATAATAAGGGCTTGGTGATGATGAACTTCTTTAGCTTGACCTTATCCAAGGAGCACTTTATCTTCCCTTCCATTCTAAATGACAGCTTTGCTGGATAGAGCAATCCTGAATGTAGGTCCTTGACTTTCATGACTTGGAATACTTCTTTCCAGCCCCTTCTTGCCTGTAAGGTCTCTTTTGAGAAATCAGCTGACAGTCTGATGGGAACTCCTTTGTAGGTTACTATCTCCTTATCTCTTGCTGTTTCTAGGATTCTCTCTTTCATTTTAATCTTGGGTAATGTAATTATGACGTGCCTTGGTGTGTTCCTCCTTGGGTCCACTTTCTTTGGGACTCTCTGAGCTTCCTGGACTTCCTGGGAGTCTATTTCCTTTACCAGCTTAAGGAAATTCTTTTTCATTATTTGTTCAAATAAGTGTTCAATTTCTTGCTCTTCCTCTTCCCCTTCTGGTACCCCTAGGATTCGGATGTTGGAATGTTTAAAGATGTCCTGGAGGTTCCTAAGCCTCTCCTCATTTTTTTGAGTTCTTTTTTCTTCATTCTTTTCTAGTTGAATGTTTCATTCTTCCTTCTGGTCCACACCGTCAATTTGAGTCCCAGTTTCCTTCCCACTACTGTTGGTTCCCTGTACACTTTCCTTTATTTCACTTAGCATAGCCTTCATTTTTTTTCATCTAATTTGTGGCCATATTCAACCAATTCTCTGAACATCCTGATTACCAGTGTTTTGAACTGTGCATCTGATAGGTCGGCTATCTCTTTGTTGCTTAGTTGTATTTTTTTCTGGAGCTTTGAACTGTTCTTTCATTTGGGCCTTTTTTTTTTTTTTTTTTTTTTTTTTTTTTTTTTTTTTTTTTTTTTTTTTTTTTTTTTTTTTTTTTTTTTTTTTTTTTTTTTTTTTTTTTTTTTTTTTTTTTTTTTTTTTTTTTTTTTTTTTGGTCTCTATATGCCTGTTACATAGTAAGGGGTGGAGCCTTAGGTGTTCACTCAGGCAGGGCAACTCAGGTTGCTGTGTTGTGATGCTGTCTGTGGGGGAGGGGTCTGACAGGGAACAATGGCTCTTGCTCTGCTCTCTGGCGGTTTTCAGTCACTTCCCCCTCTACCCACAAGTAAATTGGGCCTTTTTGGTGCTGATTCCCAGGTGGGTGGGTTTGTGTACATTCTAGGACCCTGTGGGTCTCTCCAACCAACTCTCCTGTGAGGCTGGGAGTTTCTCCTGCTGCCGCCTCAACCCCCATGTGTGTTTTCAATCAGAGGTTTTGAGGCTTTATTTCCCTGTGCTGGAACCCTGGGTGATGGGATCTGTCTTGCTCCCCAGTTGTTCCTCCCAGTTTATCTGCACACAAATGTGAGACCACCTCCTCCACCAGCCACCGCCTTGCTGGCCAGCTGCAGCCTTGCCTGCCCTGCTCCACAATCCACCCCCTCACTGGGTCTGCCAGCTGCTAGTCCTCACCTCCCAGCTGCCTGTCTCCGCCCCTCCTACTGGTCTGGATGAATGTTTCTTTTTAACTCCTTGGTTGTCAGACTTCCATACAGTTCAATTTTCTGTCAGTTCTGATTTTTTGTTTTTAAATTTTTGTCCTTTTTGTTGTGTGAGGAGGCACAGTGTGTGTACCTACACCTCCATCTTGGCGGGAAGTACTCTCCTATTCTAAATGATAGCTTTGCTGGAAGTACTTTTGGGTGTAGGTCCTTGCCTTTTATGACTTCAAATACTTCTTTTCAGCCCCCTTTTGCCTGTAAAGTTTCTTTAGAGAAATCAGCTGATAGTCTTCTGGGAACTCCTTCATAAATAACTATCTCCTTTTCTCTTGCTGCTATCAAGATTCTCTTCCTATCTTTCATCTTGGGTAATGTAATTATGAGGTGCCTTTTTTTTGTACTTCCTTGGGTCCAAGTTGTTTGGGACTCTCTGAGCTTCCTGGACTTCCTGGAAGTCTATTTCCTTTGCCAGATTGGGGAAGTTCTCCTTCATTATTTTCTCAAGTTAAGTTTTCAATTTCTTGCTCTTCTCTTCTCCTTCTGGCACAGCTATGATACTGATGTTGGAACATTTAAAGTTATCCTTGAGGTTCCTAAGACTCTCTTCATTTTTTTTTTTTTTTTGAATTCTTGTTTCTTCATTCTTTTCTGATTGAATGTTTCTTTCTTCATTCTGGTCCAAAGTGTTGATTTGATTCCTGGTTTCCTTCCCTTCACTGTTGGTTCCCTGTGCATTTTCCTTTATTTCACTTTGCATAACCTACACTTTTTTTCTCTATTTTGTGACTATACTCAACCATGTAAGCATCCTGATTACCAGTGTTTTGAACTCTGCATCTGATAGGCTGGCTCTCTCTTCATTGCTTAGTAATATTTTTTCTGGAGCTTTGATCTGTTCTTTCATTTGGGCCATATTTTTTTTTTTTGTCTCGGCATGCTTGTTAAGTAGTAAGGGGTGGAGCCTTAGGTATTTGCCAGGGTGAGGCAACCCACGTTTTTGCGTTGTGGCACTATGTGTGTGTGTGTGTGTGTGTGTGTGTGTGTGTGTGTGTTGGGGGATCAGAGAGGGAACAATGCTGTTTACTTGGCTCTCAGCCAGCTTTCAGTCACTTCCTCCACTACTCACAAGTAAATTAGGCCCTTCTGGTGCTGACTCCCAGGTCAGTGGATTTGTGTAGGTTCTAGGACCCTGTGGATCTCTCCAACAAACTCTCCTGTGAGGCTGGGAGTTTCTTCTGCCACCACAATCTCCACAGATTTTTTCAGTCAGAGGTTTTGAGACTTTATTTCCCTGCACTGGAACCCTGGGTTTCACAGTCTGTCTCACTCCCCAGTTGTTCCTCTTGGTTTATCCATACACAGATGTGGGCTCACCTGCTCTGTGCATTGCCACCTTGCCTGCCCAGTCCACTAGCTGCTGCCTTGCTGCAAGTCCTCTCTGCCCAGCTACCCATTCTCTGCCCCTCCTACTGGTCTGTGTGAATGTTTTTGTTTGTTTGTTTGTTTTTGTTTTTTGGTTTTTCTCCTAGGTTGTCAGACTTCCACACAGTTTGATTTTTCTGGCAGTTCTGGTTGTTTCTTATTTTTTAAAATTTTTTGTTGTCTTTCTTTTGATTGTGTGAGGAGACACAGTATATCTACCTATACCTTCATCATGGCCAGAAGTCCTAAAAGTAATTTTCTTAAAAAAAAAAAAACTATTTGAAATGGCAGTAGGTTTGTTAGGAGGTTTCAAGCAAACCGATTTAAGAAAAAATGAATTGATTTTACCAATAACCTTAAAAAGAGAGTTGGTCTTAGAAAAATCCCCTGAGTCCTCACTGTCATCATTCACTACAAGACAATGACACGAGAATTGATTAGATGAAAGTTTTCAAGAAACTTCTTGGAGCAAAGATGTTCTATAAATGCAAAGTCATGGTACTCTGGCCCCAATGGAGAAACTTGAGAAAGAAAGTATAAGACTCACTTGCAAATTGCAGATGGAGTTGGGGGATAGGTAATAGAGAGGAAAGGAAGCAACTATGTTTCTAGGTTTATATGGCTTGATAACAAATTAAAAAGACCACACATTTTAGTTTTAAGGTGACAATTAGTCTCTACTTTTTTTACCCATGCCTTCAGAAAGTCTTCACAGATGAAAGAGATCGGAAACACAATACCATCATCTCTCCTGATGCATAGAGTCAACTACTAAGAGAAAACTTCCTTCTCTACAGGTGGGAGCTGACCTTAGGCACACATATGCAAGTTGACAGTTTCTTCTCTGTGCCTTTTAGCAGTCCTTAAAGACCACCACTCAAAGCTCTTATACCTCCTCCGTCCTTCTTGGAACTCCTTATCACAGAAAATTTTACTCTATACAGGAACAGGTGATTGGCTTAAAATAAATACAAATAGCTAGTAAAAGAGCAAACATTCTAATTCAAATGATTTCAAATAATTATAAAATTGGCATACCCAACCCTTTAAAGTGAAGAGGTTTTGATTAGTTTAAGGGAGAGAAATGCAAAAGTACTGAAAAATCTAAGTAAGAGATGGTTGAGGAAAGAAAGTGGAAGTTTTTTACTTTACAATTTTATTTAGAACTAGTTGTTCTTCTAAAGTAATACCTCCAGCTATTCAGAGAGAGGAAACGTGAGAAATTAAGGGAATCATTCATATAATTCTGTTTTACTGAACAAATATATTACTAACTACAGTATGAATGGGATAGTAGAGTGTTGTATCCTGCACTTTAATGGGGGAGATGGGTTTGTGTGCGTGCATGAGCTGGCGTATACAAGGTTTCTTTATTGGCTTTAGTTACCTCAGTTCTACTCCCTTTATTACTACCACCACTCACAAGAAAGGTACTTTTTTCAAGTACATAACTCTTTCTGACAAAAAGATATATATGATTATAAATTCCATATGAAAACACATCATGAATTTGAAAAAAAAAGGGAAATTAAATTAAAACTCAAACTTTGTTGAAAAGCTTTCTAGCTTATTAAGGTGCTTATTTCATTTTTAGAAATAAAATATGATGAATAAGAAATAAATATTTTAGAAATAAAATGTAACTAAGAAAATATAAATACTAAATATATAAAATATATCTCTCTAAAAGAGCAATTGACAATTTTCAAAATTTATTTCTGCAGTTACTTCCTCACCCCAAATTATTGTACGTGTTTGGCTATGGAGGCTTTGCATTTTAATCAATGTGGGTTTGGTTTTCTTTATAGAATCGCTAGCACAGTTCCCTGCCCTAATAATATTCCTATGACATTCTCCTACACAAAATATGGTTGATGAAAAAGCTTCAAGTGAGTGAAGTCAATCTGTAATTTGTTCAGAATTGAAAATGGGAAGATTAGCATGTTCCTTATTCATGAAATAGGGGAAAAGGCAAAATGAGAAACTTTAGTGATCAGCATAAGTTCCCTTTTATTACATTCAGTTCCTGTTTCTATGTATAGAAGATGAGTAATTTTCTCAGATATGGTTTTTAATAAATCCACTATAGATATAAGTACCACATTTTTCTCAACTTGTCCTGGTATGCCTTGATAGAGAGGATGGGGATATGTTATAGTTCTGGTATAGAAACAATGGTTAAAAGACAACACAGGGAATATGCTTGAAATGTACCCAGAGACAGTCCACTCTTACACACCAGCACAGGTGAAGTGCCCACAGCTGGTGCACCCAGAGACAGTCCACTCTTACACGCTAGCACAGATAGAAGTGCCCACAGCTGGTCAGAGACTGGCGTGCTGCTCACCAAACTCGTTTCTTTTTGAGAAAATGAGAACCTGAGCTGGCCAGTATTGTGGCTGCTACTCACTTGTGGCTGTTTAAATTATTTGTAATTAAATAAAATGAAAATCCAATTCTTCTATTGTACTAGCTACATTTGAAGTGCTCCAGAGCCATGTGTGGCAAATGTCTACCATTCTGTATAGTGTGGAAACAGAATATTTGCATCATTGGAGAACTACTGGGAAATATTGAGGGGCATTTAATTTTTTAGTTTCCTTTCCAGTTATTGAGCTCTAGTCAATGAAATGGAAGAAGTAATGTGTACTTGGCCTTAATACCTATTATTTCCCTTCTATGAGAAACTTGGAAGTTATGTGTTGCAAACAGAAGAGCCACAAATTAGTGAGAGCTTCAGTGAGTGACAAAAGCCAATAAACTATCACAGATGAACTTGACTAAGCATTCAGTAAACAAAAGATTAAGGGGATGGCCTTGTCACCTGTGATAGCTTCCAATAGGTGTCTCTAAGTTGATAGAGAGAGAGAAACCTGGAGCCAAGGTACAATAACAACAAAAATCAGGAATATGACATTTAGGAACAAATGTGGGAGCAGCTCATACACTGTGGTCAAGGTTGATCCTCACAGTCAGACAGCCTGAGGATTGACCCCACACACCAATGAGCTGTTAACAATCCTGACTCAATAACAACAGGAGGGCTCACATAACTTTGGGCATCATAGTATCCCTTATTTGTAAGGGATACTCCTAGAGCACCCAGATCAGGTGATCAAGGGGACTGCATCACTGGGTCCCACAGGACACCTACTACATAAGGCTACCCTACCATGACTGGAAGATATAGCAGTTCTACCTAATAAAGAAACAGACACAAAGAGGAAGACAAAATGAAGAGACAAAGCAATATACCCCAAATGAAAGAATGGAAGAAATCTCCAGAAAAAGAGCTAAATGAAATGGAGGCAAGTAATTTACCAAATACAGAGTTAAAGAAAAAATGGGTATAAAGATGCTCAAGGAACTTAGTGAGAACTTCAACAAAGAAATAGAAAATGTAAAAAAGGACCTAGAAATCATAAAAAAGAACCATCCAGCAATGAAAAATATGATATCTGAAATGAAGAATACACTAGAAGAAATAAATAGTAGGTTGGGTGAAGCAAAGGGTCATATCAGAAATTCACAAGGAAGCAGAAGACATCTAATCTAACAGCAAAATAAAAAAAAAATAAAGATGAGGGTAGTTTAAGGGAACTTTGGCACAGTATGAAGTGTAACAATATCTACATTATAGGGGTACCAGAAGGAGAAGAAAGTGAGCAAGGTATCGAGAACTTATTTGAAGAAATAATAATCAAAGCTCCCCTAATCTGGTGAAAGAAAAACACACAAGTCCAGGAAGCACAGAGAATCTAACACAAGATGAACCTAAAGAGGCCCACATAAAGACACATCATAATTAAAATGGCAAAGGTTAAAACAAAAAGAGACTTCTAAAGCAGCAAGAGAAGGACAGTTACATACAAGGGAGCTCTCATAAGGCTGTCAGCTGATTCTTAACGGAAACATTTTAGGCCAGAAGAGTCTTGAAGAAGAAGATGGAAGAGGAGGAGAAAGAGAAGCCCGAGGAACATAGTTAAAAGAATAAAATGGCAATAATTATGTACCTATCAATAATCACATTAAATGTAAATGATGTAAATGCTCCAAACAAAAGACATAAGGAAGCTGAATGGGTAAGAAAACAAGACCAATTTATATATGTTGGCTAGCGTAGACACATCTCAAAACAAAAGATACACACAGACTAAAAGTAAAGGGATGGAAAAAGAGATTCCATGCAAATGGAAAATTAGAAAAGGCTGGGATAGCAATACTTATATCTGAGAAAATAAACTTTCAATAGGGGCTATAGTAAGAGACAAAGAAAAGCCTTACACAATGATAAAAGAAAGGAGCAACCTGACAAGCTGTAACACTGTAAGCATTTATGCCCCTAACGTAGGAACACCTGAATATGTAAAGCAAATCTTGATAAAGGGAGAGAGCAACAGTAATATAGTCATAGTAAGGAATTTTAACACCTCATTGGCATCAATGGATAGATCTTTCATATAGAAAATCAATAAGGAAACAGCACCCTAAAATGACACACTAGATCAGATGAATTTAACTAATATCTTCATAAAATTTCACCCCAAAGTGGCAGAATATACATATTTTTCAAGTGCACATGAAACAATTTCCTGGATAGACCATAAGTTAGGACACAAAACAAGTCTCAGTAAATTTAAGGAGATTGAAATTATATCAAGCATTTTCTCTGATCATCACGGTATGAAACTAAAAATCAATCACAAGAAAAAAAGCTGAAAGACGCACAAAGATGTGGAAGCTAAATAACATGTTATTAAACAATGAATGGATGGGTTAACAATGAAATCAAGGAAGAAATTTAAAAAAAAACTTGAAACAAATAGAATGAGAACAAAACAACCCAAAATCTATGAGACACAGCAAAAACAGTCCTAAAAGAAAAATTCATAGCATTACAGGCCTAACTTAAGAAATAAGAAAAACCTCAAATAAACAATCTAACATCTCACTGAAAGGAATTAGAAAAATAGTAACAAACAAAGCCCAAAGTGAGTAAAAGAAAGAAAATAATAAAGGATCAGAGCAGAAATAAATGAAATAGAGTCTAAAAAATTCCAAAAGATCTAAGAAAGAAAGAGCTGGGGTTTTTTTTTTCTGGAAAGATAAACAAGATTGACAAACATTTAACCAGACTCATCAAAAACTAAGAGAGGACCCAAATAAATAAAACCAGAAATGAAAGAGGGGAAGTAACAACTGACACCAAAGAAATACAAAGAATTGTAAGAAAATATTAAAAACAACTATATGCCAACAAATTAGACAATCTGGATCAAATGGATAAATCCCTAGAAATGCAAAACCTTCCAAAACTGAATCAGGAAGAATCAGAGAATAGACATGAAATTGAAGGAGTAATAACAAAAACTCCTAACAAACAAAAGTCCTGGACTGGATGGCTTCACAGGTGAATTTTAGAAACATTCAAAGAGAACTAACAGCTATCTTTCTCAAGCTATTCCAGAAAATTCAAAAGGAGGGAAAATTCCCAAGATCATTTCACAAGGCTAACATTCTGATTTCAAACCAGATAAAGACACTACTAAAAAAGAAAACTATAGGCCAATATCCCCGGTAAATTCTAGGGTAGTTTTGAGTAATGTCTTCCTTTCTGGAGTCTTTTCTGTCTGCCTTGTATTTCAGGGCAAATGTATGTGGGGCCTCATGAAGTTGAAAATTAAAATTGGTTTTGTTATGCTCTTAATCAAATTTCACATATTTTGTCTTATTATTTTATCCTTCTCAATATTTTCATCTCTACACTACCCACCATGGATAATATATCTGAACCCAGACCAGGGTCAGGACCCATGGACTCTGGGAAATTGGTTCTTGTTTGTTAATGGATAGATTCTTCTTGGTATACAGCTTCCACTTTATGTTAGTGTTTTTGTCATGATAATACTTTATGTCAGCTTTAATAAGTTATCCTTGGAATTCATTGTCCTTATTTATTGTTATGACTCCTTAAGTTTCTCTTTCTGGAAAATGAATCTTTCAATATTTTGTAATTTTTCATGTGCATTTTTAACTAGCCCTTACTTCATATTGTTCTTTATTAGAATTTGTGTTGTTCTTTGTCAATTAAATCAAATTCATTTTATTTTATTCTCTATATCTTAGGTTATTAGACTCATATAATTATAGAATTCTGGAGCTAAGAGGGGATTTATGGGATTTAAGGGAGTCCAGATTCCCAACCTATCTGCTACTAAATATCCCTTTATTATTTCTCTTTCTCCTTTGGATTCCATATTTTGAAAGATTATAGCCTAAAACAACCCATTTGCTTTATTAATCTTTGTATCGTTTTTCCATCTTGTACCCCCAATGATAGACATATTGCTATTCAGAATGTCTCATCAGCATGAGACGACCAGTGTCACAGCACCAAGGTGATACATTTCCTGTCAATGGGGAAAAAAGGAAACCAACCAAATAATAAAACTTCATGTTTCCATAAGCCCCACAGTATTATCTTGAGTGAGTGCAGATTTTCCTGCAGTCTATTTAAAAAAGAAAATGGCTCACAAAATATTTCTTAAAAAAAAAAAAAACACAACTCCTCAGAATCAGAAAAAATTGGGCTGCAATTCAAAGACTTAATCTAATCCTGCTTCACAAATAAGCAAAGTGAGGCCCTAAGTCACACTTCCGGGAAGGAATGGGTTAGATTCCAGTTTTGTTTTGATTCCGAGTTAATGTCTTTTGCATACTTCCTGTCTTTGAGAAGGTATTGAATAAGGCACCACCATAATCACATACTTGCCAGTAGTCCCTGAAACTCAGTATCAATGCATGGGCATTCTGCAAGCCCTAGGATGCCAGATGTCAGCATATTGTGGGTTAAGACCGTACCAAGTCAAAATACAGAACTTTTGGTTAGGCAGCCTCAGTGTGTCAGATGAGACTCTCTGGGAATATCGTTCGAAAGTATGGCTGTTTCCCCTAAGAGGCCTTTACTTTGGACTTCTAAACATTTGTCTTAATAAATACTTTTAAAGATTGTTATCCTTCTGAGTATCTTACCAAAACTAACTCATTTAACTCTCTCAACAGCCCCATGGGGCAGTAGTGCTTATTATTTTTACTTTACAGATGGGGAAACTGAGTCCTAGGATAGTTAAGAAAGATAGGAAATCACACAGCTAGTTAGTAGGAGAGTTAGGTGATAAACTCATGCAGTCTGGTCAGAGTTCTTATTCTTCACCAACACAGCATAATGTCTGGATTCTTGCAGAGTGATTAAACACCCCATGGTTAAGGGGTAAGGAAAAAGAGAGGTGCCAGAACGGGCTTCATCTCTGAGTTCAAGCCTTGGGGATTATAAAGGTCATGGTCTGAGAGTTGCATGACTGCTCCCTGCTGATTTCTTGGAGCCCATGCAAAAAATTATGAAGAGGGCAATTTGGGATCCCCTACGAGGATCTGAAACCATTGGGGCACATCAGTATGGTTCACGTTGGTGGTTACTGTGTTACTGTATTGTTTGAAGAGACTTTAATGGGTTTAGGGGCCTGTTCATACCTTAGCTATGGGCAAGGAGCACCTTTCACTCTCCTTTCACCCCAGCAAGATGTACTTGCTATTTATTCATCTTAATTTTTGCTTATCAATCTCTATTCATGGAAAAGATTAAAGTGTTGATTCACTATTTTTCTGGTTCAACATTATACATTATGAAGAGCACAGGCAATATTTCTCTTCCTTCAACAGTAGGTAACAGAAAACTAACATTAGCATCCAAATCACTCTAACACCAGAGTGTACAATCATCAAACTATGAAAACACAGAATTCATCTTTTGTGAATAGCAGGACTGCCGTGTTGGTGGTGAAATTATCCATGATTAAAAAAAAAAAAGAAGAGAGTTCAAACTGGAATAACGCGCCGCAGATGGAAATTCTGACCTCACTTTGTTTTTTATTATTTGCAGGGAATTTTTATTTGCTTTTGCATTTCCCAGGTGGCTTTAGGGAAGCAAAGTATATTATTGACGCTTTGGTTAAAAAAAATGTATTCCTTTAAGAGTGTCCCTTTAAGTTACAGCTTGTAATGTTCATCTTCAGCAACCCCCAGAGGCTGTAGGCGCATTTGCTTGGAGATGATTCCAGCTGCCCAATCTTTAATGAAACAACCAGTGGACAATTATTTCATTTGCCCCCCACTGCTCAGTGACATTGATTCCTGTGGCTTACAGGCTCCAATGTACCAAATTGGAGGAGATTGTGGCTGTGCATAATGTGGTCACAAGGAAGTACATTGTTTTTCCTGCAAAGTGCATCAGGGTTGACTACTTCCTTTCGTTAGAATGTCTGTTTAGCCATAGAGGTTAGTTTCCTTGGGCCCGTGTTTCAAAGAGGAAGAAAAAGACCTAATTGAAAAACATTACATGGAAATGTTTTCTTCTTTTCTTGACTGCATGTCATTTAAAATCTAATTGTTTGTCAATAGTAATCATTTTCCAAAATATTATATAAGTGATTTCTTACAGCTGTCAGTTATTTAAACACCAAAATAAAATGAACTTTAATAACTGCTGAGGAAACCTCAAGGAAAATATTCTCCATTTTTATCTATTTAGGATAATCATAATTCCATCCTAAGTTCAGTCAATTTATCCTCTTACCTAGGGTGGTAAGAGGATAAATTATATCCCTGTAAATTCCCAAAAGGCCCCCCAAAACCCAATTGGTCATTAACATCTTGTAGCATCTACAAAGCATCACTGATATATCCCCAGTGAGAAAGTAGAATGAGCAGATTATTAAATGAGTGACTATTAATTGCATGAGAGAGGTTTCCAACTTGACAATTTGAAGGCTTTTGCATAACTGAATAATAATTATTATAATCAAGTTTTGTTTCCTTGAATAAAAGATTACTACTTAATTAGTAAAAATTACTCCAGTCTGCAATCTGTAGAAAATTGTATACAAATTATGCAAGTCTCTGAGCATTTTTACCTATTTTATCATATACACAATTACTTAAAATTGCCTTAATCTCAATTCTTTATTATCTTGGGAGATATTTAACTTCAGAAGCAGTCTCCAGGAACAGAAAGTGCAAGTCCTTCTCATCAAAAAGCAAAATAGTTGTATTTTTCTTTGATAGTATAATTGTGTTTTGACAAATGAACACTTCAGTCATTAACTGGGACAGGTTGTACAAGAAAAGATGGCAGAGGAAAATATTCTTTCTAGACTCTGCTTATCCCAGGGCTCACTGGCTGCTCCCTCTGCTCTCTGTCATACGTCATTTTGGGCTCTAATGGAAAATAGGGTATGTGAAAAGAAGAAAGGAAAGTGTGCCAGATTCTGTAATGATGATACAGAAGTAGGATATAAACTTATTTTTAATTGGCATCACTTAAATAGGGGAATATATTTATAGCTTATTCTGCTAACTTGTGAGCTAATTTAAAAAAAAATTAGATGGGATATCAGTATGTGACCAAGAAATAGTGAGATTATAATTAGGAGAATGGTTTCAAACTATGTTATATATCAAAATCAACAAGGGGGCAGTTTGAGTTTGAAAATTTTGGTTTGGTTTGGGAGACCCATCCATCATAACTTCTGCAATAAACAACACTCTGATGTTTAATGGCCTTTAAGGTATGGTGGGCCTTTAGCGACTGGATTTGTTGGATCTCTGTGCACTTCTCTGGTCCTCTCTGCACACCTCACTTCCACTCCCCATGGCCTCCTTACTTCTCAGATCCCATGACCTTCTCATTTCCATTCTGCAGACATTCTTAGGACTTTCCCAGTCCATTCAGTGAGCACCTGGTGGGGTTTGTGAAGAAAAAGCTTGCAAGAGGGTATGAACTCCCTCTATTCACAGCCCCTCCCCTGGGGGCCTCACCCTCTCTTGCGCAGCACACACACACACACCCAGCAAGCCTCTGCCAATTCACCCATCACCCCAGCTGAACTCTGCTTATTGTGGTACCACTGCATCTTGCCCAGGTAAGTCAGAACACCCAGCAAAATTTTAATTTATGGAAAAAAGGAGGATGGAAAGGAAAGGAGAGAGACAGATTCCCAGTCAGTGACCTAGTTGGCTATTTTAAGTCAACTGTTTACTTCTACACCTATCTTCCACCTGGTGGAGGGAGGGCTGACTGCAGCTATGAAATGGCTGTTTCCATAATGATTACATATGTGAATAGAAGGATGTAGGATGTGGGCACAGGTCCCAGAAAAGTTGTCAGGAACTGGGCAGATGTGACAATAGGGACTAATGCAGGAGCTTTAGAAATATGTTCAGACGCTTTCAGTTCCCACTCAGATAGAAAGAACCAGTAAGAGACATGTTCCTAAATGTCAATTTTTTAAGTATTTTTTATTGATTATGCTATTACAGTTTTCCCAGTTTTTCCCCTTTATCCCCCCTCCACCATGTACCCCCCAACCCTCCAGCATTCCCTCCTTAGGTCATATCCATGAGTTATACATATAGGTTCTTTTAATTCTCGGTTTCCTGTATCATTTCCTCTCCCCATTGATCTTATGCCTACTAATTATGCTTCTTCTTCCCTGTACTCCCCCCGCATTTCTCCCTTCCCCCTCCCCACTCCATGTGATCTCCATTTCTCTGATTTTGTTCCTGTTCTAGTTGTTTGCTTAGTTTTTCTTTTTGTTGTTTTTCTTTTCTTTTAGGTTCATTTGTTGATAGCTGTGAGTTTGTTGTCATTTTACTGTTCACATTTTTTATCCTCTTTTTCTTAGATAAGTCCCTCTAATATGTCATATAATAAGGGCTTAGTGATGATGAACTCCTTTAATGTGGCCTCATCTGGGAAACACTTTATCTGCCCTTCTGTTCTAAATGAAAGCTTTGCTGGATAGAGCAATCTTGGATGTAGGTCCTTGCCTTACGTGACTTGGAATACTTCTTCCCAGCCCCTTCTTGACTGCAAGATTTCTTTTGAGAAATCAGCTGATGGTCTTATGGGAACTCCTTTGCAGGTAACTATCTCCTTTTCTCTTGCTGCTTTTAGGATTCTCTCTTTATCTTTAATCTTAGGTAACTTAATGATGATTTGCTTTGGTGTGTTCCTCCTTGGGTCCAACTTCTTTGGGACTCTCCAGGCTTCCAGGACTTCCTGAAAGTCTATTTCCTTTGCCAGATTGAGGAAGTTTTCTTTCATTATTTGTTCAAATAAGTTTTCAACTTCTTGCTGTTGTTCTTCTCCTTCTGGAACCCCTATAATTTGGATATTGGAACTTTCTAGGCTGTCCCAGAGGTTTGTAAGTCTCTCTTCACTTTTTTGAATTCTTGTTTCTTCATTCTGTTCCAGTTGGATGTTTATTTTCCCCCTTTGTTCTAAATCATTGCTTTGAGTCCTGGTTTCCTTCCTGTCACTGTTCCCTGAATATTTTGCTTTATTTCATTTTAGGTGTCTTTCATTTGTTCTTTCATTATTTGACCAAGCTCAGTCAGTTCTGTGAGCATTTTGATTACCAGAGCTTTAAATTATCCATGAGATAGGTTGGTGATCCCCATATTGCTTAGCTCTCTTTCTGAAGTTTTGCTCTGTTCTTTCATTTGGACCATAGTCCTTTGTCTAGCACACCTGTTAGGTTGTAAGGGGGTGGGGCCTTAGGTGTTCACCAGGCAGGGAAATCCTCCTTGCTGCTCTGTGGTGCTGCCTGTGCAGGAGGGGCCAGAGAGGGATCAGTGCAGCTGGCCTGCTTGTCTCTAGCCCACTTCCCAATGAACTCATGTGTGAGACTGGGAGGTTTTCCCACCCGGGGAAACCCCTGCAGTAGTCCACAGTGAGCCCTGAGTCTGTTTCCCATTTAGCCAGCCCCACCCTCATGGTCTGCCACCTCGCTGAGGGCTTTTACCAGTATGGTTGTTCTGGGTGACTTTTTCTTTAATTTCTTGGTTGTCAGAGTTCCATGAAGTTTGATTTTCTGTCATTTCTGGTGTTTATTGATTTTAGTTTAGTCGCTATCCTCCTTTTGGTTGTGCAAGGAAGCAAAGGGTTTCTACTTATACCTCCATCTTGGCTGGAACTCTTCATAAATGTCAATTGTTTTTTAGAAGCATGATACATAGTAACTTCAACCCTTTCTTGAATTTAGCTTT
Organism: Anoura caudifer; assembly: GCA_004027475.1. Lineage (NCBI taxonomy): Eukaryota > Metazoa > Chordata > Mammalia > Chiroptera > Phyllostomidae > Anoura > Anoura caudifer. The sequence continues at coordinate 35,383 of PVKU01007363.1, forward strand.
TCCTATATATTGAGTGGCGGTGAAGCCACCACCTTGCTCAGAATATGGGGAGAGAAGGAGCCCGTGAGAGAGGTGATTGGAGCACTGACTTACCTGGGCAAGACGACGTGGGACAGCAGTGAGCAGAGTTCTGCCAGAGTGGTGGGCGGGTGGGCGGAGGGCAGCTGAGGGTGCACCGGCAGAGGGTGAGGCCCTGGGGGGAAAGGGAGCTACAAACGAATAGGACTTCACCCCTTCTCTCAGGCTCCTTCCCCCCACACCCCACCAGGTGCACAGGTAAAAGAAAAAGTTGGCAGAATAATAGAGAAGGGTTGGGGACAAGACACTCAGGGGGGATCTTGCTCCCTTTCTTCCCTATGAAAGAAAATTCTTAGTCTGAGGGGAAAGGAATGAAAAGACTTTCAACCCCAGGGTACTGATGAAATTCCACTGCAGTTGAGAGGAAGAGGAAATTTAAAGAAATGTTGAATCCTGAGTGAGAGACAGGAATATGTGCTGGGTTCAGAACCACAGGAGAATTGTCCAGCTGCGGGAAACATACCTGTACCAGAGGCTTTGCCATACCCCACGGCAACACCCAGGCTGCTAGTGAGAATCTTCACACCTAAGGTCATAGGTGGTATGGACCAGAAAAGCTCCAGCCTACTGCATATTTGGGTGGAATTGGAGAGTGGTGAGATCCTTCCCCATTCCATAAATATTTCTCCACTTCCAACCCAGAATATGTTGTTTTGGTGGATCTGGAGCAGGCCTGAAGAATCTGGGTTTAAAAAAAAATTTCATGGGTTTCCACTGAGAAAATCCAAGATATTTGGGTATAGCAATTTACTAATTGGATTTTGTAACTCATATTAGCTATTCAGTGTTCTAGGTAATGGTATCTCAGTTCCACCACTGTATGACTGGCAATTAGCTGTATGTGAGAATTGAGGGTAAAGAAGGAAAAGAATTGAGCAACTTAAAAGCAGGACCTGGATGTATCTTTTACACTGATTGGGAATGCCAGATTCAGCAAATGAGTATACAGAACCCTCAGTAAAACTTGAATTTCAAAAAAAAAATGATAAATAAACTTTTAGTATATAAGTAGCCAATGAAATATTTGAATATTTATCTGAAATGTAAATTTAGGTGGCTTTTTGCATTTTTATTTGGCAATTCTAATACCAGTGTGTGTCTAGCACAAAGCCTAGCATTCAGTGGGTACCTAACAACTGTATGTGTAAAAATTGAATTGAAAGACATCCTTAAACTCTTTGAATATTAATTAAATTATAGTTGCTGGCTTGAAACTGAAGAATCAAAGTTTAGATATGTTGCCAATTTAGAATCCTGAAGTCTTTAATCCCCAAATATTCTTGCCATCAGCCAGGAGCTCAAATTTGTCCGCCTCATCATTCCGTGGCGTCTTTGAGATCCTTATGAATCCCTCTCTTCAGGAACCATGGCCTCCTGAACCAATCTTTAACAAATCTAATGATTCCACTAAATCCCGATCTCTAGAGAAATGGATGACAGAGACTGGCAAGAATTACAGAAGTGAAAGAGGTCCAGATAGTGAAGTGAATTCCTTAGAAATAAGCTCTGATTTCAAGGGGTATTTGGAGTCTATTTTCTTTTATTGTAATTCTTCATTCAGTCTTCCTCTTTCTTCTACTTCTCCTGAAATTCATGGTTGTTGACAATAGGATGGATACCATCTATAGGTGCCCATTACATGGATAGGCTCAAATAGCTTAGCACAGGACATTTCAAGGCCTCTGGTATCTGCTTATGTTTTCAACCTTCTAACAAAATGTGATTAGGAATCCTATTCTCCCTTGATACTCTAACAAAGAATCCATTGGTGATAGTCTGTAGTTACTTAAATACTAATTTCTGCATCAGATATCAATGTACTTTATGGTAGTAAAAATTGCAAAAGCAATAAAGAGCCCTAGAAGGAATTAAGTATTTTTATTTTTAAGTACAAACCTAGTGTCATTTATGCTGGTAGACACAGTGACTGGTTTTGGAAATGATTTTTTATTGTAGGAAGAGCTACCTCAATGACTGCTGTTCATTTGAAAACAAAAAATGAAGAATCCACTCAGTGTTTTGGGGAGAATTTGGAGCTAAATCAAGCATGACCTTTGTTCTGAATGCAGAAGTCCTATTAGTTTCTTCCAACTCCCACAGGTATCTGGCATTTGGAGTTGCTGGTAAGGTGTTCAGCATATTTACATAGGAGTATGTCATTTCCTGAAGTTTGGAGTCATTATATTGTAGAAGATATGACCTTATTTTCTAGTCCAAGGAATCTGTAGTCAAAAGACGAGGTTTTTGGACCCATGTTTCAGCCTGTGATGCTGCCCTAGTAACAAGTATATATGACCCTATGCACCTATGTGCCTGGTTGCCTTTCCATCACCAAAGCTAACTGGATAAGATTGGACAGACTTTCTTGGGATATGGAATAGGGGTAGTTAATAATCAATAGTGAACTGTGGAATTGAAAAAACACAATGATTTGGGAGACATGGCATCTAAAATTGTTAGGAATTAATGAGTCAGAAGAGGAAATAGATCTTTCCGGAGGAGAATGAACAGATGCACAGAAAGAGCAGAACAATCACAACGTTTTAGGGTAGGAAGACAGAAGGTGCCTGATGGCTCAGCTGTAATTTTTTTCATTCTTTGAGATTACCCACATCTTTACAATAAATGCTTATTTTACTTGGATTTCCTAGTATGGGTTTCTGTTCTTTGCAATTGACGATTGCAAAGGCTATTCCTCACCCACCCCCTCTCATCTCTATTGACTTTTCCCTAATGATTTTACTTTGGTAAAGATGGGTATTCCTAAATTGCCCAGGCTGGAGATAACTGGACATTAAACTGAAGTTGAAATTTATGGGAAAATTTAGCTTTTCTGAATGGCTTAACCCATTTTTCTCAAGTCATACTCATGAAAATTCATGAACATATTACCTACCCTATATATTAAGCCATTAGTTCATAGGAGAAGCAGCTGCTCTCTTAAGAAAAGAATCTCTCTGCCAACAATGGCTACTAAGTCAGAAAGAAAGAATGAAGAAGACACATTATTTCTGATGTGTCTATTTCACCATAATACCAAGAAAGGAGCAACTCTTGCATTCTTTGTAAATTGCCGTTTTTAAAGACTGCTGCGAGCAACCGGGACTCATTCAGTTTTACAATAGACTTATCCAGCTTGTAACTGAAAAATTCTCTGCAGTTCTTTTGGCAAGTAGATAAGCACTTAATTTCAATTAGAAGCTAGAGATCACAGAGGTGTGTAGTGTTATTAGGCGGGTTTGTGAACTATTTCTCATTTGTGAGTGTAGGAACGTAAGCTTACCCCACTTAGATGCTTTCTTTAAAGAAGAAAAAGATACAGATCTACTGTCACTTTTCTTCTTCTCTGTGTTGGAACTTTTCCTGTGTTTTCCAAGACCTTGTATTAGTCAGGTTGGGTTGTCATAACAAAATACCAGAAATTTATTTTCTCACAGTTCTGGAGGCTGGAAGTCTAAGATCAGAGTGCCAGCATGGTTGGGCTCTCACGAGGACTGTCTTCCTGGCTAGCCAATTGCCACCTTCTTTTCTTATATGGGCAATAATCCATCACATGGTCTTCTCAGCCTTATCTAAACCTAATTATCTCCAAAGGCCTCACATCCAAATACTGCCACTTTGAGGGTTAAGGTTTCAACTTATGGGTTTTAGGAAGACACAGCCAGTCCACAGCAGGCTCTAACAGAAAGAGATGTATGTATGGGAATACCAAATCATATAGGAAGAATCCAAGGAACTGCATTTTTTTGTTGCAAGTAACTTACTAGAATAGTTTTTTTTCTTTGGATTTGCAAATGACTCTTTCATTCTCTTGGCTCTTCTATTCCCAGACCTATTCTTTCCTGAAAGCTTGCCAACATTTCAATTAGATTGTGATTATTTCTGGTTTTGATTGGATTGCCTGGTGAGTTACTGATTGTGGCCTTTAACACTTCGACTCTGCTGAAGATAAATGTTTACATTCGTTCTTCTAAGGAGTAGTGGTTTTTTGTGTGTTTGTTTGTTTATTTATTTATTTTTGGTGCATTGAAAAAATCAGTGTTAAGATCCTGAAGAAGTTGCATCCATAATGAGAACTTCAAGACTTTAATATAAGTTTTCAATTATACTTTAAAGAGCTCTTCAGAAGCTGAAAAGCATATTTCTACTATTTCATTTATTTTTGTTTGCGGAGGTTTGGTCCTGCAGTATCACTACCATTTTCTTATTGACCATGGTCACCTACAATAACAGCTTGAAAACTGCCTGCTTTTTCTTCTTTATTAAATTGTCTTGGAGAATTGCAGCTTGCATTTCATGATCATTAACATTTTTTTACCAGCCTTTTCTAGGGAACTCACATTTCTAAATTTGAATAATCTGGTTGTCATAAAAACTATTAAGACAATCAACTTCTCAAATTTTTTCAGAGGTTAAAAAATTGGATGTACTACTGAACACTGAAAAGTTCAGTTTGCCAGATTGGTAAGACCTGTTGACTTTATGACCATTCAATGATCACAGAGCAAACAGATATTGATTGAATGGCATCCATATACTGGGAAGTGTTTGGGTTCTGAGGCTACACCAATGAATAAAACAGCTAGAACTTTATTCTACCAGGGGAAACAGGCAAGATGCAAATCCGTATGTAATCATGTCTGCAGATAAAATAAAGCCAGGGAAAGACAGAGAATTTACAAACTGATATTTGCTCAGAATCCCAGATGGAGAGAGGAAGCATGGAACCATCTGGTAAAAGAGGATTCCAAGTGTGAGGAGCAGTGAATTTTGAAGTTGGAACATGCCTCCCATGTTTGAAGAATTATAAGGAGGCCTGAGTGGCCAAATCTGACAACATGATGGAAGCAGTGGGGAATACGAAAGCCAAAGAAGTAAAGGTCCTTTGGCCAAGGTAAAATTTTGGCTCCAGCTACACCAGTCTTGCTGTTATTCAATCTGGTTTCCATCTTTGGGTTCTTGCCCTCGATCTTCCCTGGGAAATTATTCTCCATGATTTTCTGATTACTCATTCTTACTTCTTTCATAGCTTTGCCTAAATGCCACCTCCTCAGTGAGGACTCCCTCACTTGCTTTTCATCACTTTCTTTCCTGCTTCATTATTGCTATTATTACTTAGCATGCATTTGTTGCATATAGCTTGTCTTCTCCATCAAATGCTGGCTCCACCAGGGCAAGAACTTTCACTGTTTTTGCTTTGTTCATAGCTTTCCCCTCAGCACCTTGAAAAACAGTAAGCATTTCTCCATTTTGGGGGGATAAATGCTATCATTATATAAACTACCCCACAAAATTGGTTGATCACATAAATAGCCATAAGAAAGGAAAGTAACAGAAAATCTTTAGAATAAAATTTGAGATTTGAATTACATAATAGATATAAATCAGTTGTAAAGGAAAGAGAAGATATCAAGCATTGGAAAAGGAGCATAAATAAACTGTTCAAACCTTGAAAACAATGCCATGTAAGAGTGAGTTATTTGAACTGGCTACTTAAAATGGACTGTGAAGAAATAATCAAAGATGAGCTTGATAGATATTAGAAGATCAGTCTTTGGAGGTCTTACATGACACAATAATAAATTTAGGTTGTTTAGGTTTAGCAATAAAGAGCCCCTCTGGTATCTAGAGCAGAGTACTTAGAAATGAAATGTTTTTGAAGTGGAATGTCAAGGCATCAGGTGTTAGTGATTGAAGCAGGAAGCTAATAAAGGTGGGAAGTTTACTGGGAAGCTCTTGCAATGATTCAGTGAGCTAATTGTAGAAATTTAGAGCTGGAGAGACCCTTAAGCTTTTTCTAGTCTAAACCTTTTATTTTACAGATGAGGGAACTGTGACTGCTAAGGGATTCTCAACTATCTAAACTGGGATAGGAACTGGAGAGGTGAGGAGGACAGAAAGATGTTCAAGGGGAATAAAAATAGAAATTAGAGCCAGCTGAGGGAATACTTTCCTTTTGCACTAGTGAGCAAGAACATCTGATATTCAAAATAAGTACATCTCTCAGGAGATTTAATATACATCAGAAATAAAATTTTGCTGATTTGGAAGAATTATTCTTAGGATCCTATGCTGTGCCAGAGTCCTGCAGAAAGTTTGCTTTTTAAATAAACAATAGAAGTGGATTATCTGATTTTATGAGAGCTAATTTACTGATTCAGAGCTCTCTGGTAGAAAGCACAGAATGTTGTGATGTACATAGAGAAATGCAATATTTACTGACTGTTAGGCTAAGAATCGCAACCTTCTGATGGAAAATGAGATCAAAATGCTCTAATTCATGAAACTTGGCAGAGCAATTATCGTGTTTCTCTTTTAGCATTGCTTCTTTGAGCATAAGAAAAAATTTAAGAGAAGTGTCTCCGTCAATGAACATTTTCTCTGATAATAGGTATGAAAATAAATTCATCCTTGGCCATTAGTATTTTTCCTGATTTTACAGTAGAAAATTTTCAAAGTTGTTATTTAAGGTGTCTGTAACTCATGTAGCAGGGAAGTTTGTTTGGTAGTGTAAAGAGGTCCTGCTATCGTCTTCATTGTGTGTAAAATTTGGTTATTGGTTGAGTGACCACGCATTCAGGCTTCTCTGGGACGGTTCCCCTTTTTGCCTATTGTCCTGCTATGATAACTAATAGCTTCTCAACTTTTTGCTCTCATAAGCGTTCCAGTTTGGATGATGAATTATATGATTGTTGGAGCCGCAGAAGAAGCTCCTACTGTAACTGCTGCTCACCAGCACACTTGTCTTAACTTTTAATTACAGGCTACCCATCTCACCTAGTACATACCTTCCACACAGAAGAATCTATAGACCCTTTAGTTATACAAGTCCTTTTTCAATTTAAAAAAATCAGAAATGACTCTAATTAATTGAATACATATATTTTTCTGGCATAAAATTTTTCCCAAGAGTGACTGTAAAGGAGAGCAAATGATCTTTATCATTTGTGTACTGGGAGGGAAAGTCACTGAACTCAACCTGACTTGAAAAAGCAATCTCTAAGTTGTGCTTTTTAAATGCTTCACACTCTCCTTTATAGATGGGCAGCCAGAACTGTTTAGATCAGTGTATTGTTCTAGCTAGTAATTTAGGGCATACAAAAGAAACACTGTAACTTGAAGAAAGACAGTATGATGTATTATCAGTGGGCAGGGAGTAAATTATTTCTCCAAAGCTTTTAAAGGAAAAGGTGGCTGGCCCTGGCCAGTGTAACTCAGTTGGTTAGACCATTATCCCGTAAAACAGAAGGATGCAGGTTTGATTCCTGGCCAGGGCTCCATCCCGGGTAGGAGCATAGGAGAGGCAACTGATCGATGCTTCTCCCATCACACTGATGTTTCTCTCCCTCTCTTTCTCCCTCCCTTCCCCTCTCTCTAAAACCAATAGGCATGTCCCCGAGTGAGGATTTAAAAAAAAAAAAAAAAGAAAAGAAAGGAAAGGGTGGATAGTTCTTTTCAATGATCTATGAACTGTCTGTCTGGAAAGAATAATATAAGAAGATTCTTTGAAGTTTTCTTTCAATCTTATAATTGTATGTCACATACTTTCAGTGTACATGAATGTTAAAAAGCTCTGTCTGGAAGTACAGATGGATTTCTCCTCAGAGACATCATAGACAAAAAATATGGACCCGTTCTCAGAACTCCTTATGTTTTAACACTCCTCTTGAAGGTTTTCCTTTGGTTCAGCAGAAATCTGCCCTAAGTCAATTTCATTGTTTATACCTGCCAGTGGCAATCAACAATCTTTTATTGACTTTCTTATTAAAATCCTCTATACTTAAAAAAGTCAGTTATTATTTATTCCTTGGCCTTCTCTTTTCTAGACTATATGATAAAATTCCTTCATTTTCTCTTATCATTTTCCATGGTAAAACAAGACATTACTTGGACTCCATTTTTTCGTGAGGAGTCACTGCTTAGGCTGGAAACAATATTAGATTTACTAATTTAGTATATTTCCTATGTTTTTAGTCCATTCCAGGTGCTCAGTACCTACAACTCATTCTTGAATAGATGAGTGCTAAGACCTCTCAAGTACTTCTCTTAAGACAAAACTCTACGTGAGTGTGTACTGCAATTTATATCTTAATAACTTGTTGACTTCATTTCCCAATGACTGCAGTGCTGGCTCATAGTTAACTCATGATTAAATCAGGCCACACAAATCTTTCCCCATTAATTGTTTACCTTGTAACCAACAAGTGTTCTTCCTTCTCAAATTTAAAATTTTCCAATTTAGAGAAGAAGGTGGACTTACTCTGATGTCATACTCCAATTAGTAAATTAGGTTTCAATGCACTCAGTGTGATAAAACTTTTGTGGTAAGTTTAATAGACTCAATGTACACCATAGGTTTCATTTATTCATTCTAGAAATGATTCAAAGGAGAAGCAAATATTTGTTGAATGAATAAATGGATGAAAGAAATATTTAAATATATTTGAAGTAGCTTCAGGGAGGTAAATTATAAATGGGATACAGAACCAAATAAGAACATCTTTCTGCACAGGAAGGATGTCCAAAATCTTTAGATGTCTTATATCAGAAGGGTAGGGAGGAGGGGAAGGGAAGGAAAAATGAATAATAGATACTATATTTTATTCATGTTGTTTGTTTACATAAGTTTTTGAATTCTTATGATGCCCCCATTAACTAAGAATTATTACTACCCTCATTTTACAGGTGAGAGGCTCCAAAAGTTAATTAACCCTCAAGCTCTCAATTGTGAGGAAGCAGCTCTCTGCATGAAGATTTTGTTCTCCAATTGTACCTTGCTGCCCACCCCCTCAATAAATCAAGAGAGCCCAAAGTTGTTAAGAAAGCAGAAGCACTTCGCTTTACAACTCAGACAGCAATTTGATATATGGACGAAGCCACTGGGGCCAATAATGGACCAACACAACAAAGCCTTAAATAAAGGATGCGTTAGATATGGTTAAGGAAGAAAGGGCACAAATCAAGCAGACATCGAGTTTTTTGTTTTGGCACATAGACATTTCCCAATTGCCCACACACAGGAAAGCCAACTATAAGACAGGAAACCCAAACAATATGTCATTACGGTGGAGAAATAATACAGATTTAGTTTAGAACTTTTTGATATTACAATTGGATGTAGGTTCTTCTCTGGTATAATAGGAAGTGTCAATATCCCAAATAAGTTGATAAAAACAGCTTATAAGTGAGGATCTTAGAAAAGGCTTCCCAGGGTCTTTCTCCTAGGTCCAGTGTGTAGAAGGAATGCATCAATCTGACTGAGTGGAGTAGACCTAGAGTCTAAGTTTATATATTTTCATCTGTATCTGTTCAAGCTCTCCTTGAATTGGGGTAAAGTTGAATAATTTTAGATGACTTCCTGCTGAACAGCTGAAAGCATAGGAAAGTAAAATCAACAACAAAAAAGGACTTATTAGGTAAACAGATGATAATCTATATGTCAGTTGGAAAAGAAACTCTGATATGAGTAATTTATTCATTCACCAAATGTATTGTGTTTTGAGTTGAGAAAACAGTATAAAACAAAAGTCCTTTCAGTATATGATCGTTGTTCTCTGAGGCCTTAAAAAAATTGTCAACATAAAAATGCCCAAAACTGTAGATAGTTTTTATGGGTTTTTTTGTTTGTTTGTTTGTTTTGTTTTGTTTTGTTTTTGAGCCAAGGTGGAAATATATGCTGGGGAGTGAAATCTCAAATGCCCCCAAGAATAACAGTCTTGCAGTTTCTTTTATGCATTTGAAATTAAAAGGGAATGTAATGAAGATTGCACGGAGATGGGAGAAAGCAAGATGGGGTTTGGATTACAGGATAGTTAAGATTATGTGCTTTCCGGAGGGTGGTTGCACTTGTTTCAAAGGTGTGTTAACCTAGGTGCACAGATACAATGAACAGGGCTTAGTTAAGGCAAGGATAAACCTTTTACTGAAAAGTCACAGGCCTGGGGCATGACTACCCACCATGTCCCTGCCCGATTAGAAATTTAGAATCAGGTCACCCTTTGAGGTTTCTGTGCATAGAACCCTTTTTCACCCACATATTAAAGAAAAGTTTAAACCAGCCCCACATAAGTGATAAAGAGAGGAAGTGGATGAATCCCGAAGTAGATGAGTTTTTGAGAAGATGGAATATCTCCAAATACACAACACTTGAGCTGCACCTTACTGATTTGTGACGATTAGAGGTGGGGGTTCAATCTAGTCTGCAGATGGTTTTTACTTTTTTTAAAAAATATTTTTTGGCTAATCCAATTTTAAACATTTTTTATTAGTTGTAAATATCTTTCAAATTTTTTGTATATATTGGGTGACATTGGTTTATGAAATGGTATAGGTTTCAAGTATACATTGACTGTGTCTTGCATTGTGTGTCCACCATCCAAAGTTGTCTTCCTTTGTCACCACTTGCCCCCTTTACCCTGTTCTACCTTCTCCCACCCCTCTTTCCCTCTGGTAATTACCCTACTGTTTAAAACTGGGAAATTTTACACCAAATTCTAGAGTTCCAGTTTCTCTTAATACATTGTAAGACCTAGTCACCCTGGTTCTGCATTTCCTCATGGCCTGGAGCTGTGGCTTTTGAATTTGTCACCTTGATGTGGAAACCAGGACTATACAGGCAGAAAGGCAATCTGCCAGCGGCCCCCAGACTAATATGACTAACACACAGAGGATTTCCAGGAAGAAAACTAAAAACAAATTGGAGCCAAACTGAGGGTGTATTTATGTATGTATGTATGTATGTATATATGTATGTATGTATGTATTTATAAGAGAGGGGAGAGAGAGAGAGACACTGATTTGTTGTCCCACTTATTGATGCATTCATTTGTTGATTCTTGCATGTGCCCTGACTGAGGATCAAACCTGCAACCTCGGTATATCTGGACAATGCTCTAACCAACCAAGCCACCTGACCAAGGTGAACTAAGTGTATTTTAAAGGTTAGAAAGTGCAATTTGGATTTATGTCTGGAAGGCTCTTCTTACCACACTCCTATGGAATAATTTGATTTCATGACTTGTTCTGAGGTATTTTGAGATTAATATCAAATAATGTCAGAGTTTTTCAATTTTTTGAATTGGCACCCACTGCTGTTACTCATCCACTAGTGAATGTTTGTCAATATCAACATATGGAAAGATAGCAAAAAATTATTTAACCCCACATGTAAAACTAGCTAATTGGGTTTAGTGTAACAGCTTTTCTTTCATGAGAACTTGACCTTACTTTATATTGTATATTACAAAGTCATATATAGTGGCTGCTACAAAAATTATTCTAGTTTGAATGATTAATATTTTGTGGTTTTCTGTAAAGAATATAATATTCACTAATGGAAAGGGGGATTAGGATTTTTGAGCTCTTACCAAGTGCCTGGTGCTGTACTTTGTATGTATTAATAGTACCACATTTTATCCTGTCAATAAAGGCTGTAGGATGGGGGCAAAGGCTCAGAGAGTTCATGTATTCTGTCTGAGGGTGCACAGCTGTGAAGTGGGCCCTCATAATTTAACCCCAGGTCTACCTGTGGCCAAAGCCTTTTTTTTTCATTTATGACATTGCTAAAGCAGCATGATTCCTGGTCACACCTCAGTGTGAAAAAGTTTGAAAATCATGATTATAGGCAATTAGAGACTGTTGACTATTTTGTTTTTTAAAATCACTTTTAATATAAACTGGTGTCCTATTTTTTAAAGGGTGGAATTGGTATTGCAGCGCAGGATTGATAATAAAGGAGCACAACTGGAGCAAGAATTCTGGCGCCATGAGGATAAACGGCATCCAAAGGCATGGCGGACACATTTGAGCCCCCTCTCCCTATTTGGTGTTGATGTTTGCCTACAAATGAATAAATACATAAAGCAAATCTTGGGAACACTTTTATACATTCCACGCACAGCAAAAGGTAGTAATTCAGTACAAAATTGGAAGAGAAATGCTCTGTGGCATATTTTGGCATCCCCAAAAGTTGGTGCTTGTGGGAACTGGATACTTCTCCACACCAGCTTTCCTTCACCTCTGAGCAGAGGCCAAGTAGGTGGTCATCACAACGTGTTGGAATGATAAGATGATGGTTGGGCTTAGTCCTCTAGCAGGAATTTAAAAAAAGAAATAAAAGGATGGGAGTGTGACAAGTTGAATAATGGCCTCCTAAGTATGTCCACCTTCTCATCCCTGGACTCTTACATAGCCAAAGGGACTTTACAGATGTGATTAAGTTGTGGGAGGTAGAGGAGAATGTCCTGTGTTATCCAGGTGGGCTCCATGTTAATCACAATAGTTCTTAGAAGAGGGAGATGTGAGAAATCAGAGGAGAAGACGGTTTGATGGTGAAAGCAGAGACTGGAGTGATGTGCTGTGAAGATGGAGGATGAGACCACAAGCCAAAGAACACAGGCAGCCACAAGTAACTGAAAAAAAAGCACAGAAATGGATTCTTCCCTCAGAGTCTCCAGAAAGACCCAGCCTGCTGACACCTTAACTTTAGCCCAGTGAAAATGATTTCCAAACCGTCAGAACAGTCAGAGGTTAAATTTGTGTTGGTTTAGGCCATTAAGTCAATGGTGATTTGTTATAGCAGCAAACAGGCATCTAAGACAGGGGATGAGAGTTTTTGATGAAAAGAAATGAGACAATTCAGGAATAATTGTCTTTGAGTGGTGAGGAAATGGTTCAGGATGACTTCAATAGGTCAGCTCTGAGGAGCACGTGCTACAGCCCAGCAACTGCCCTCCAGGGTAGGGGTGCCATCAGAGAGGGACATGGGGGGAGGGTGCAAAGTTTCTGGTATTGTTCTTAGTCTTAGGTTGGGTGGCAGGTTCATGAGTATTGGTTTCATTATTTTTTATTTTATGTATAAAATATATATTAATTTATATAAAGCTATATATTATTGATATATGTGTATATATTATTTATATGAAAATATATTATATTATATTATATAAACCAAATTTAAAAAATCAAGTTTGTGTAACTTAGAGAATGATGGTTTCAGGAAGAGAAACATGACACTATCCCTGGGGGAAAATTGGGAGATATCTAGGAGCTTAAAGCATGTGTTATTGATCAATGATGTACTACTTAGTAACCTCATGGACAGTGAAGACTTGCTCAGTATCAGGAGTGTTGTGTGGATAACCATTACAGGTGATGTTTATACTTACTATGTGTCTAAAACTGGGCTGTGAGTCTGTCCACATTTTCTCACAGAATCCTGACAACCTAGAGAACTATATTGAAAGGGTAACCAACAGAGTCACCAGAGTCAGGGCACAGGAGCTGCCAACTTGAGTTCAAAGCTCTGCTGCACCCCAGACTAGCACTGGGACCCCAGACAAATCGCCTAATCTCTCTGGGACTCCGTTTCCTCATCTGAGAAATCAGAGTGTTGATAATCATAGCTCTATCACTATAGTAACTAAAATAACTCTATGAAGTTATTACAAGTGATAAATAAATTAACTCATACAAAGCCTTTGGAATAGTACCCAACACATTGTAAAAGTCAGGTAATGATAACTATTATTATTAACAGAAAACCTGAGATTTAGACAATTAACTTGACCAAGTTGATGCAGCTAGTACATGGTAAAACTGGAATTCCAATTCAGGCAGGCTGTGTGAGTGCTGGTGGGATTGAGTTAATTCAATTCAATAAAGAGTGGATTCAGTGTGAGAAAATCAGCCAAACCAAAATTCTTTTTAACATCTTTTGGACTAGAGTTATTCACCTGGTTTGTTGACATCAATAATCTTTTTTTTTTCCTAATTAGTTGTATTCGATTAGTTAGACACTATTTTACTCTCTTGATATTTTCAGGAGAGAGAACAATAGTGATTCATAATTTGCTTTCAAAAATACAGGTAGAGCTCTTTATTATTGCTAAATTATTTCTATTATAGTCGTCAACTTTGGAGAGAAAAATTTGAATGATCCTTAAATAATATTCTAGGGGCTGAAAAAATTAATTCTTGCTATTTTGGCCTCTCCTTTAGCAACCAATAATAGTTAACAATAATGTTGGGATCAATTTATTTTTATTATTATGTTTATTAAAAATAATATCTGTGTTGGACACTGGCCAGCAGTGTCCACATCATTATGGATGAATTAAAACATACACACAGACTATTGAGTCTGGTGGAGGAATAAGGATGACAGCATGGCTTTTCTCTCAAGAGGAGCAAAAGCCTCGGCCTCTGCCATCACAGGCCTTTATTCTAATTATCTCTCACATTCCAAGATGGTTCTTCCTCACTATCCTGGTTACAACAAAGGAGCCAATGCCCCTGATAACATCACAGAAGTAGGACATTAGCAAATGAATAGGCAGTGGGTTACACTGGTCTTTGCAAAGTACTTGCAGAGTGAGGGGGTTTCAGCAAAGAGCAAGTCTCAAAACAGCCTAAGTATATTGCAAATCTGATTACCCACTAGAGAACCTACCTGTGTGCGTGGGTCCTGTGCATCTCCGAGTGGGAGCTGGACCCACGCCACGCAGAAGGGTCTGCCACAAATATCTACTCCTGATTCCTGCCTGCTTTTTGTATACAGCATGAGGACTTAATTAGGGCCAAAATTAGCAGGCCACATAGTATATGCAAGTTTTTAAAATCTTAATAATTTTCTAATAACTTAGACTGATATTAAAGATTTTGTTAATTCAAGTAGATTTAAAATTTCAAACTACTATGGCAATTTTAATCAAACTAGATATGTTTAAGTAAAACTAGCTTTTCTATTTGACTACAGTTGTAACTCACAGATCTCATTATTATCAGCTACTTTCTGGTTTGTAAATGTTTTTATTTTTCTGAAGCAGGTACATATTAAAGGAATCTAGATACCAATTTAAACTCACTGCAAATAGCACACATTAAATTACATTTTTCTTTAACAGATCAAAAGAGCTTCTTGTGTTTCCCTACTGCTCACTTCCAACACACACACAAACAGGCATATCAAACCAAGTGGTTAACTAGCTTTGGCTGTTGCAGAGACTTGAAAAATAATACATATAAAGTCTGTAGGTTGAAATGAAAAATCATAGCTCTAAGGGTACTTATTGCAAATGTGTCTTTGATTAACTATAATTCAATCTTTTTCTTATTATAGTAGTTTTTAAAGCAATATATTATCAGATCCTTTTCATTTTTCAAAGCTCTCCAGATGATTTTATCAAGTTTAGTTTGTGATCGGCAGCTTTAAGAACACCCAAGGACTTTCTACTCCAAAAAGTCAAGCCCTCACTTTCTTGCCTCTGGGATCATAAAATGAAATTGATTCAGGAACCCCTGTTCATTTCCTTGTACACCTAACTTCCATCATGTCTATGTTACAACCTCACAAACCAGGTGCCCGAAGAATAGCTCTTGATTTGCCCCGTAGTGAGGCCAAAGCTTAGTAAATGTGGATTTACTTAACCCTGAGACTGGAGGGTATGAGAGATTACAAAATGACAGGTAATCAGGGCTCCTCACCAAGGAAACAGAACACATGCTTCGTAGACCAGAACTGTCTGATGGTAAACTTGGGACCCTGTGTAATCTGTGACTTAGCTGTACCTTCAAAACACAACAATTCTGAAAACTTGACCGAAGGTTCAAGCCTACTTTGGACACTGAGGCAAGTTTTGGTTTTGGTTTTAGTTTTTAAAATCCTATACTAGGTCCTTTCTACAAAACCCCATTTTGCAGACTTAATGCCTCTGATAGATCACGTTTTTCCTTGCTTGCCTGGCAGGAAATTCTGCTTAACCTTTACTATGTCTCAAAGCCTTAAGTATCCTCTATCACCTGCTCATGCTCTAAAGACAGGAATAGCTACACCACTCACTCTTCCAGTTCCTTTTGAATCATTAAGATGGTCTTATTACACAGTTCTGATCAACGAGATGCAAAGTACCATCTATTGCTGCTGTCCCCTTTGTTCCCATGTTTCTTCTGGATTAGAATGCAAACTCTATGGCTGGAGCTTGGGCAGCCATCTTGTGACTATGAGTTGATGCTCATGAAAGAAATGTGAGGAAGTTTGAAGAAGTATCTTAAAAATTAACCTACTTCTGGTCTTTTGGCTATGAAGAAAATAAAACATGAAGGGTGACCCCCCAAAAGCTGAAATTTATTTATTAAAAATTGTGTATTTATTCTTATATATTTAAACTTCACTCACCTTCAAAGTATTCTCCATTTGATGCAAAATACCTATCAAGACTTTTTCCACTGCTCAAAACAGGGTTTTCTTAATGCCTTTTAGAGCCTTTGTTGTTTTTTTGTTTCACCTCTTCCACATTGGCAAAACATTTCCCTTAGAGGACTTTATTCATATGGGGAAACAAACAAACATTGCTCGAGGTGAGATCAGATGAATAGGGAGGGTGGGGCATGGGGGTCATTCCAGTTTTTGGTCAAAAACCGCTGAACACTCAGCGCGATGTGGGCAGGTGCACATGTAAATCACCCATCATGAAATGAGCAAATGCATTGAAAGAGTCTTAAAAAAAAAAACTCACTGAAGCCAAATGCAACTTCTTAAACAATGCCAGCTGGTGCACTGATACAGATGGGTTTGTAGAACACGAACCTAGTGGAGGAAGCCTGTACTACAAGGAGCCTGCCTTCCAGAAGATAATCATATTTTGGCGGGGGGGACCCTTGTACTATCCATTTAAGCAAGTCAGCTAAATAAAATCTATTAGTTGTGTTTAAATGCAATTTTAACTGATAGAGCCAGCAGAATAAGTGTCTAGGAGCATAAGTCCTGGAGTAATAAAATAATCACATTTCAACTGCTGATTTCAGCACTTACTAGTTACATAATTCAGCTTCAAATTCTTCATTTATAAAATTGAAGTAATAGTAGTATTTATTCCATAGGGTTGCTGTCAGTTTAAATAAATTATATAAATCTCTCACTATCATGACTCAGAAAATACCACCCAAAATATTATCAGTATTCTAAGGATTGTACTTGCTATAATAATACTTATGTACCTACTGTTTGCTGGGCATGATGAGACACATTTGAAAACACTAATTCAAGTCACATGGGGTATGTGTTTATGCATTTCAAATGAGCGAACTAGGACATTTCCATTCCAGGTGTGCTAGGCCAGGCATGAACAGGCCAGTTTTCCTCTGTAGGATTTTGTGTAATCAGGGCCTGGAATTTTGTCGCTTGCCCTAGTCTTCAAATATTGCCATCACAACCTAACTCCATTTAGTAAACTAGGACTTTTCCAGAAATCTAGTGCCAATGTACGTGATTAGCTTCGGACCAGACTGAACACCACTGGATCAGGTTGGCTTAACAGAAGGTGCCCACAGGTGATTTGTCTTAGAGAAAACAGAAGACCTAAATTACTTCTGAAACTCCACTGGACAGAGAAGTTATTCCAGTTGAAATCTTTTATTTTCTAATTTTCTCTTCCTCTGTGAGGGTGACGAAGGCCAGCTGGTCATTATCCTTTGCCTGTGAGGCACAGCTATAGTTCTTTAATCATCGCTGTGGTTTTCCCCTGGGTTGGTTTAAAGTCTCTTCTTTCTTCTCTGAGAGCTCACAGTTGAGCATTTGCTTTTCCCCAAGCCTGGGATTCTTTTCCCTAGTTTCTTCCCATGCTTCCCTCGTTCTTATCCTTCAGGGCTTAGCTTAAACCACACTTCCTGGAAAGGCCTTCTTGCCTCCTCGCGATCAGACCCCCAGTCACTGAGGACGCCACAGGCTCCCCTACCACAGCTGCCAAGAGAAAGCCCTTCTCACCTACTTGCTCACACCATGTCCCTCAGATCCTAGGCCCTATGCCTGCATCCTGTCAGCAAGGGAATCTGGAAGGGTCCATTTGTTTCTGCTCGAGGGAGCTGAATTCATACGGTGAGCCACTCTCAATCAAAGAAAGGGTGTCCAAAAATGTTAAAGAACCATGTACATGATAATTGTCCTCTCTACATGGGGATGAGTTCTGTAAGAAAAGGAGGGAGGTAATTTCCAACAGAACAACTAGCATGATGAATACAGGTTTAAATGTTGTAGCCCAGGGGGTAGTGTAGGGAACTCACTGACAGAGCCCAAGTAGATGAAGAAAAGTCATAAAGATAAATGCGGACAAGATGACAAAATATTGATTGACAGTGTTAATAGAATGCATGACTTCAAACTTTATTTCAGCAATTTTTGGAGACCTTGCTGACAGGAGCTAGAAAAACAGTCGTAAAGAACCTGCAAGGCTCTGGTTGGTGTGGCTCAGTCGGTTGGAGTGTTTTCCCATAATGGAAAGGTTGCAGTTTTATTCTCGGTCAGGGCACATATTTTGGATGCGAGTTCAGTCTCCAGTGGGGCATGGATGATCCCAGGGCAGGGCGCCTCTGAGAGGCAACCGATCAATGATTCTCTCTCGAATTGATGTTTCCTTCTCTCCCTTCCTCCCTCCTTTCATCTCTCTCTAAAATGTCCTCAGGTGAGAATAATAAAACAAGAACTGTAGAAGTTTTCTCCATGCATGAGAGTTGAGACTTTAATCTCCCTGTGGGGCAGATGGACACTTTAGTCTGGAACAAATAGGCTACCCTACAACAATGAGTTTGAGTTTATTCCTGAGATGACAGTGAATCATTGAAAAGATTTGAATAGAAAAATGGCATCATTCATAGCATGTACACTATGGTTAAACCAGGGAGATGAAAGACAAGTGAGAAATAGAATCGAGTGAAGCAGCATGATCTCGAAATGTGTGATTTCCCCTGAACTATCTGTGTTTATAAGAAAAATATGAGAACACAAGTTCAGTTGATCATATCCCATTTTTATTCCATCAGTTGTCAATGTTAACACTAATGGAATACTTTCCTTTATGTAAATGTAAAAGCCACATGATTAATTTAGTGTGAGGAAGCCTCATCATGGAAGGAATCAAATATACACTGAGTCTGATCCAAGTACCAGCTCTAGTATTTTAGGAAGTCAGCACAAAAGGGCAACAAGGGAACATTAAAAGTTAGTTTCTTCTTTTAATCTAAACTTTCCCTGTTTAGTGCTTTGGGTCATGTTCTGTGAAGATTGATGGTGTTTTCCCCAGACTGCATCAACATGTCAGACTGGTCCTTCGGTGTGTCTGGACTTACTCCCTGTCTGCCCTTTCCATGAGGGTATGAAAAAGGAAGTAAAAGGATCCACAAAGAGGGTGGCTAGGTGTCCAGATCTGGTCTCCAGTCTTGGCTCCACCTTTAATTTAATTTAATTTAATTTAATTTAATTTAATTTAAGAGGGATTAATTTATTAAGAGGGATTAATTTAATCCCTCTGAGCCTCAGTTTCCTCAGGATCATCATAAATAAAATAACAATAGAAGCTTCCTTAGGTATCAGTGCCTGTGTCAGGCCCTGTTCTAAAGGCATGTAAACCACCAAGCTCAGGGCCAAACACACAGAGGCACTGAATGCTGTTACCATTGTTTTGTTATGCGGCAAAGAACAGAAGGAAGGTTCCACCCCAACTCCCCCTTTCTTTTTTACCACCTCAGTGTTTGCCCATGAAAATATTATCTCATGGCTGTCAACAGCTATGTCGTATCAACTGCCGGGAAGGACAGAGATTTTATTATTTCTATTTATTTTTTTACTTTCTCTTTTGAAACTGTTCTATAAACAATCGTACATCTTTTCAAAGGTAACCCCGAAGGAGATGAAACTCTAATACAGAAGGAGACTGCATCAGGTATTAAACACTCTTGCAGGACTTACTCACTCATAGTGTTTCTCTGAGCCCAGAAGGCAAGGTTTCTGGATTGGAAAAGGAGAAGAACCGTGTTCTCTCTTTCATTGTATCTTAGGTTTACATAGAAACAGCAAGTGATCATCAGCTGCAAAATATACTCCTGTGTGTCTACTTTACTGAGCTTCAAATATGATAACAGTAACATACTAGGCTGCTGTACATGAAGACAATTTATGGGGGATCTGCTTAGTATGGGGTACTCTACAGTGAATTCTAAAAAATCTTGAGAACTTGTAGATTCAGAGATGAGTAATCCTCAACAACTAGTGCACCAGGGGGTGTAATGGGGGGGTAGGCTGAGAATTCCCCCACAAGTCTGGCTGGGGGATGGGAGACATGAAGCAGGGCCATTGAGAGTTACTTTGCATATCAATAACAGCAGGCTAGCTTCATACCTATATGCAAAAATGGTTATCTTGCATATCAACAAGTCTAGCTAGGGAGATGAGTGTGACTTGACCTGTGATGTAGCTGGGAGGCAGCTCCCCCTGGTTATAGCACCTGCATAAGAGCTTGGAGATGGTTCACTCTGTGTCCCAGGGTCACACCTGCCCAGACTAATTATGGTGGCCATAAAAGGCAGAAAATAGAGGAGTGCAGCTGATTATGGAAGGAGTTGGAAATGGGATTACAGATGAGGTTTCAAGCTAGGATTTAAACTAAAGGTGGGCCACGATGAGGGAGACAATGTAGGAAGAAAAGGGGTGAAAGGACTTTGCTGGTGGGCCACGAGGAAATGCTTCGTGGTTTTGGATTAAGAACTGGAAATCCTGGTGACACAGTTGATGGTGCTGGGGACTGCGGGAGACCTGCCCACCTGAGCACAGGGAGTCAAGTCAAGCTATGGACTTCTATTTCTTTTCCTGAGATACGGTACCCTAGACTGGCTTGATTCAGCAAGAGAAGGCAGGATTGTGTGTGTTGGTGGCTGTTTTAAAGGGCCTCTGAAATTTAATGGTTATACTCTGCCATTACTGTAAACCTGTATGACTTCTGAATAAATAGTTCCTTTCCTTTTCACCAAACTCTGGCATTAAGAGCAACAGTTCACATGATGATGGCAAGCAAGACAAACCTAGAACAGAAAGTCCCCAGGGAAGGGGGCTTGTTTCAGTAACAGTATCTGGGCTCCCCAAAGGGATTAATTCTGCAACAAGGGTATAATATCAAATGTACAAATGTAGCTACAGCTCATACTTTACTATATTAAATGGTATAAAGGGTATTGAGTGTCACTGCCTTTGAACGTAAGCATCAGAAACCACAGAACCTAATGGGGATGCAGTCGCTGAGCAGTTGGCTTAGTTTATCTACTAGCTGAGTAAGTGCTTTCTTCAAATTCATGCATCAGAAGTATTACAATTTCATCCCTGGCTGGTGTAGCTCAGTGGATTGGGTGCTGGCCTGTGAACCAAAGGGTCGCCAGTTTGATTCACGGTCAGGGCACGTGCCTGGGTTATGGGCCATGTCCCCAGTAAGAGGCACAGGAGAGGCAACCACACATTAATGTTTCTCTCCCTCTCTTTCTCCCTCCCTTCCACTCTCTCTAAAAATAAATAACTAAAAATCTTTTTAAAAATTACACATTTGAATGTTAATTTCTGCTTAATTAGAACTGGAAAAATATAACCAGTCCTTATTAACAGAAAGTATTATACATAAAAAGGCAGTTTTTAGTCACTGCCAAGACAATTAGATTAATACTGGTGGGCAAGTAAAAATGACTTTTTATCCTCCAGGCCAATATACCTCAAAATGTGTTTTGCAAAATACTAGTCCAGAAAAATAGTCTATGAAAGTAAATGTAGGAATTTTAACACTAACAACATCTTCTAACCCCCATTCTTATAAGACCTACATTAGCAGACTGAAAATCTGAATTATACTGTGGTAAAAAAAAGAAAAACCCTGTTTAACTTTGTTTAAATAAACATTTTCCACAATTATTTAACCACCAAATTCTGTGAATGCAATGCCTAGTAACCTCCAGTGCTTGTGTTCTAGGAGTATATTTTAGGGAAGATTGTTCTAATCAAAAACAACTCACAGAAACAGATTAGGAAAAAAACCTTTAGAAACCAAAACCTAAACCATATTTCTGTCAGATTCTCATAAATTTTATATTTTATAAAGTTTCATATTGTAGGTTCTTTTAACTTTGCTGTGTAATAATGTTCTTTTAGACTGAGTTTCCAAAAGAGTAAAATTTGTTCAGTTTGAAACCCTGCTGTTTTTTATTTTTTTGGCAATTTAAGTTTTAAATGAGTTTAGGATAGTAGAGGTATAGGAAGATTTTTAAAAATTACGTTTACTCAACTCTCAGATGAGTGTTGAACAAGGCAGTCATGTATGTTACTTTCTTAGTGAGCATTTTTCAATCCGGTACATGTTGGTTCTTTTGTAAAAACTGCCTTCACTGAATATTGAATACAAAAAATAAATATTTCTAAAATATCTGAAGTGTCTAAAGCTTAAGAATAAAACGTACCTGCTATGTTCTTCACCAGGCTTACAAGATAGAATAGCAAGCATGGCCTAGAACACCTGGCATGGTCCTCCTCAGTTCCGTCCCACCCCCACCCCCGCACAGGTAACACTGTCCTCACCATTGGAGCTACCATTTCGTCCTTTGCCCTGTAATTATCTGGTATATCCATCAGTCCATGGGCATTTTGAATTTTCCCAAAAAAAGGGAAGTATCTGGTGTAAATTAAGAAACACTTTTTAACCTCACTATCGAAAAGCAAAGCTGATGAATTTTAAGTATCTTGTAGAAGCCTCATGAAAAATTTATTATTAATCTGCATCTAAAATGAAACTTGATTAGAGAAACTAACATGAAAGTATCACAAAGTAAAACTAAAGAAAAATGATTAAAAGACACAAAGAAGTTTCAAGGGAAAACATTAAGTAGACATGCACACATATATATTTGCAAAATGTAGAATTTATAATAAAATGTGACAATTTTAATATTTTTTTCTTCTTACACAGCATTGGAACTGTGGAAACATTTGAAAATAAAAGAGCCCTAAAATGAAGCAATTATGAAGATTTTTGTATAAGTGTTCTCACATTATTAAGACAGCTAAATGAAGCACAAATAATGAAATAAAACATTGGCAATTAATGTTCTAAAAGAAGTGTGATCTGTGTTGAATGAGCAAAAACGCATTAAGATTTTTTTAAAATAAAAAAGCATGTTTCTTCAAATGAAATCTAAAGAGCAGTTCGCTTTGAAAATAATTAAAACCATCCAGGCTCTAGTCTGCAAACATCTCTAAGTGAACAAAACTACTCTTCTTGAAATTTGATTCTCAGAAAAGAGAAGTTGTGATTTTTATGGAAATGAAATGCTGTATATTTGTATAAAGTGAATATTTACTTATATCATATTCATTTCCCTTTTAGAATGTTGGCATTTTTTGACAACATGAAATATTAAGCATTCGAATGTAACAACTTGAATGCAATTGCAGTTTGATCATGCATCTGACAGAATGCTAAGTGTTTGCGCTGTTCTGAGAGAGGGAGTAGTGCAATCATTTCATGAGCCTCTTGTCAATTACATGTTTGTATCAGCAACTGATCAGAAGTCAAAGATCCGTATCTGAAATAGTTCACACAAGTAGTGACTCAAGAATCTCAAGTTATTCACACTGTACATCAATGGATATTAATAGTTTAGCCTATTTGATATTAATACCCTTATTCAATGTTTGATCTATCAGGGTAAAGTAGATATAGTTTTAATTACTGGTTTAGCATTTGCTCATTAATTTCAAGTCAAAAGGTTTTATATTCTAGATTCACAATAGGTTGATGGGTCTAAAGGAACTAAGTTTGAGAGTTATCAGCAGATATGGGAGTAAATTCTCAGCTCAAAGGAGCAACCGTTCACTCCAGCAGGACTACTTTTCATGCCAGTGACCTTTGTCCAGGTTCTCCCAGTAACCATTGCAACCCATGCTATCAGTTTCCCTTCATTTCAGTCCCTTTTCCTTTCTATTTCAATAGTCACAAATCCCCAATGGAGTCAGATCACATCACTTCTTTGCTGCAAATTCTCCTGATTCCCTGTTGCCTCAAGGAGAATGCCAAGATTCTCTCAGTCTGGAACCCATACCACCCCAGTTTCATCGCTACCCAACTGTAACACCACTGAGCCTCCCAGCTAGGTTCTGTGTCTCACCTCCCGTGACTGCGACATATACTTTATGGCTTCATGCCACCTGCCTATTGTGGCATATGGCTGCTGAATTGTGGCCTCAAATGATATTTCCACCCGGAATATCAGAATACCACCCCCCCCTTTTTTTTAAGAATAAAGATCTTTGGAGATGTAATTGAGAAAAAGATATTGTGATCTTCCTGGATTAGGGTGGGCCCTAAATCCACTGGTGGGTGCCCTACAAGAGACAGTAAACACAAAGAGAAGGAGAAGGCCATGTGAAGATGGGGGATTGAAGCTGGAGCAATGCAGCTACAAGCCAAGGAACACAAGGAGGCTGGTAGCCATTAGAAGCAGGAGGAGAGACAACGAAGGGTCTTCCTCAGAGCCTCTAGAAGGAACCAGCCTTGCCAACCCTGACTCTGGTCTCCAGAACTGTGAAGAGAATAAATTTCTTTTGTTTTAAGCCACCGAGTTCGTGGTAATGTGTTATACACAGCATCCCAGCAACCTAGTACCTCCTCCCTCGGCTCAGGACTCTGCTGTTTTCTATACGAGGTGAATACCTTCCATAACACTGAGCTCAAAAGTTTTAATTCATAGAAGCAAGTTATAGGTAGAAGTTGAAGCCTTGACTCAAATCCTGTCTCTGATACTTAATAATTGAATACCTTTGGTTAAGTTACTTGACCTCTCTGGACCTCAGCTTTCTTTGTGTAAAAATAGGGACAATAAAAGAATTTTTAGTAAATACTATGGAATGTATCAAGCACTTGGAATAGTTCTAAAAATATTAAAAACACTCAAAAGATGTCAGCTATTATTTTTATGTGTCAGAAAAATAACTAACTCTCTTTAATGGGAGTAATAATATATAATGATTTTTGCATATCAACAATGAAATATCACACAGGAACAAATATAAAGGACACATGGAAACAAGGGGGCATAGAAATAGGAGGGAGGTGGGGAGGGCTTGGGGGTGGGCTGAGATGGGAGTAAAAGGCAGAAAACTGTACTTGAACAACAATTAAAAAAAAAAACAGTGAAATATCAGAAGGAGAAACTAGGGGAAATTCCCATTTACTACAGCAACAAGAAAAACGAAGTACCTAGGAATAAATTTAACCAAAGAGTTAAGAGATCTGTACTCAGAAAATTATAGAATACTGAAGAAATTAAGGAAGATACAAATAAATGGAAGCATATACTGTGTTCATGGATTAGAAGAATTAACATAATTAAAATGTCCATAGTACTTACCCAAAGCAATCTATGGATTCAACGTAATTCCTATTAAAATGTCATATTTCACAGATTTAGAAAATATTTCAAAAATTTGTATGAAACCACAAATCTTGAGAAAGAACAAAGTAGGATGGATCACAATATCTGATATGAAACTATACTACAAGGCCACTGTAATCAAAACAGTTGGCTACTAGCATAAGAATAGACAGATAGATCAATGGAACAGAATAATGAGCCAGCAATAAACCCAGGTTTCTATGGTCAATTAATATTTGACAAAGGGGACAGGAGCATAGAATGGAATAAAGATAGCTTCTTCAACAAGTGGTGTTGGGAGAACTGGACAGGTACATGCAAAAAAAAAAAAAAATGAAACTAGACCACCAACTTACATGATACACCAGAATAAACTTGAAATAGATATCATAAAAGTCATAAAGAAAGACATAGGCAGAAAAATTTCAGACATCCCACATAGCAATATATTTGATGATTTATCTCCTAGGGCAAGGGAAATAAAGAAAAAATAAACAAATGGGACTATATCAAACTAAAAAGCTTCTGCACAGCTGAAGAAACCATCATCAAAATGAAAATGGAACTGACTATATGAGAGAACATAGTTGCCAATGATACACCAGACAAAGATTTGATCTCCAAAATATAAAACAAATTCATACAACTCAACACCAGGAAGACAAGCAGTCCAATTAAAAAATGGTCAAAGGACCAGAATAGACACTTCTCCAAAGAGGACATACAGGTGGCACATAGACACATGAAAAGATGTTCAACATCACTAGCCATCAGACAGATGCAAATTAAAACCACAATGAGATATCACCTCACACCTGTCAGAATGACTATCATTAATAAATAGACAAACAACAAATGCTGATGAGGATGTGGAGAAAAGGGAACCCTAGTGCACTGTTGGTGGGAAGGCTGACTGGTACAGCCACTGTGGAAAACAGTATGGAATTTCTTCAAAAAAGGTAAGTGGAACTTTTGACCCAGTGATTCTGCTGCTGGGAATATACTCTGAGAATCCAAAATCACCAATTCAAAAAAACTTATATTCATAGCAGCACTATTTACAATAGCCAAGTGCTGAAAATAGCCTAAGTGCCCATCAGGAAATGGGTGGAACAAAAACTGTGGTACATGTATACAATAAGATACTATGTGGGAGAAAGAAAGAAGGAGCTCCTACCTTTTACAACAGCATGGATGGAACTGGAGAGCATTATGCTAAGAGAAATAAGCCAGTAGGTGAAAGACAAATACTATATGATCTCACCTATAAGAGGAATCTAATGAACAGCATAAGTTAACAAACAAAATAGAACTACAGGCATGACAACATGAAACAGACTGACAGTGACCAGAGGGGAGGGGAGAGGAGGATAATGGTGGAAAGAAGGAGAAGGGACTAGTCAAAGAACATGTATGAATGACCCATGGACATGGGCAACAGTGTGGGAATTGACTGGGAGCAGGGGGTGGTGAGATGGGTTGAGGAGGGCAAAGGTGGAAAAACTGGGACAACTGTAACAGAGTAACAATAAAAATGATAAAAAGAAATATTTAATAAATGATCTGGTATACATAAAAGACTTAGAGGAGGGTCCGGTATGTGGTGAATGGGCAGTGAATGTTCACTATTCTGATTATGTACAACCTTCTCTGAGTTCTTCCAGCCTCTAGACTCACTGTAACTGGTCTGTGTGTCTGTCTCTACTGGAATGAGAGCTCTGTACCCAGAGGAACCAGCACAGGTCACAAGGCTTAGTAGGTAGGCAGTCAATGTTGCATCAATGAATGCATGAATGGGCATGCACGTGCAGTTGGAATGTGCTTCTATTAATACTAAATCCACTTATTTTGATGTGCAATGAGTTGATCACTCAATTCTCTCAACTACAGTCTAGTAAGCTCCTGGAGGATGAAGCATCAGACTTTGCAATTAGCGAGTGCTCAATGAGCCCTTCTTGCTGCACTGAAGGACATCTGCATGACAGGCAAAGACCTGCTTGGTATTGGCTATTTCCCACACTTGGATTGATTCTTTCACTCACATCTTTAGTTCTTCACATAGTTACTGGCTCAGAGAGGCCTAGTTGCATACAGAGGTTTAGAGTTTCGTTGAAAGCGTATGAACATTGGTGTGTTTCCTTGATAAAAAACTTGTACCAGGGAAATGCAGCTTTCTACATGCTGGGGCAGTAATTCAGTACCTACCCACTGGGTCTCTGTTATGGGAGAAGGAATATTGTGGGAGGCAACGTTTGGTAAGAAGGCTGGCCTAGCACATGGAGGCCTTTTGGGATGTTTGTAAGTGAGGAGGCGGTGAATAGTCTACATAAAGTGCCTTGCTTACTTAAGTATCCTAGTAAAATACCTATCCATTTATTAAATAATGATGAGATATTCTTGCAATGCCAGGTTATAAAATATGATGGTTAGTAAATACTCCCTAAAACTAAATTTCAAAATACACATATAAAAAATTCAGTAAAATTTCATCATCCTGTCTTTTTCTGGTGACAGGGAGAAAATTTGCAGAAAGACCTACACTGAAAAATAAACTAAGATATGACCAAGAAGTATTTGTGTTGAATTCAAATACCAATAATAATAACACTGTATGTTGTAAATAACTGAATATGACATCATCAGTTCAAATTTCCTTCAATCCAGGTAGCCTGTAGGGCCTGCCTGAGAGATGTATTTACTAGCTCCATAAACTTTGTATTTTGGGCTTTCAAGGTAATAAACTTGTTCACAAATCTTTTTTTTTGGGGGGGGGGGGAACTCCTATAAGGGAGTCTTATAACTTTAACTGAAATTGTAAATATTCACTTAGAGGTGTCATAGTAACTGCTGTCTGCTCTATAAGGCCAGTTTCACAAGAGAATTTCTCCAAGATAAGTTTAAAATAAGAACATGCAGTAGCAAATGCATTAACAACATAAGACTCATAGAGAGACTACAAAGAAAGATGGTGCTGATGGTTTAGAAATAGTTTCCAACAGGTTAAATTCAGGCTTTAATTCCAAGTTATAAAGCCCAAAACTGTACATCAAAAAAGTTTATTGGAAGTAGCTTTCTTAGGAGCACTAAAATAGGTACAATAAATAAACAGGGGATGATGAAGACAGGTGCTTTATCCTAAAAAAAATAGATGCAGTTAGACACGTTAATGAACACATTCCAACAAATGCATTCTCTTAAAATTATTTCCTCAGCCAACAAGCATTATTTCATTAGATTGCAAACATTATGTGTTTGTCATTAAATGTTGGTCATAAATATTCCATTTTGACAATGCTTACTCCATAAAAATCAAAAGTATAATATAAAAGTTCACTGAATTCAGTTAGCTATCATCCCAACATATATCTCATGTACAATAAATTGATCTAATGCCAAGCATCTTTTCTCAGGCATAATTTTCCACACATTTCCAAGTGGGAGTTTAGCATTGATTTCTTTTACAATAAGTGCTGTTTCTTTACAGAAGCCTCTTTGCTTCAGTTGCATTGACCCCTTCCTCAGCCACGTCCAGTCCATTGGTGTGCCCATTCAGGCATTCTTTGTTTCTGCCAGTGTTTTTCGATTTCTAGCACTTCCTCTTGATTCTTTCTTAGATCTTATCTCTCTACTTACATTACCTGTCTGTTCTTGCATGCTGTCTACTTTGTCCATTTCAGCCCTTAGCATATTAATCAAAGTTGTTTCAAATTCCTGGTCTGGAAATTCCAACATCTCTACCACTGAATCAGATTCTGATACAGCTCGCTCTCTCTCTCTGCCTCTCTCTCTCTTTCTCTCTGTCTTCAAACTGTGTTTTTTTCTTTTAGTATGCCTTGTAATTTTTAGTTGAAATCTGGATATTTTGTACTGGGTAAAAGAAACTGAGGTCAATAGATGTTTAGTGTGAGGTTTCATATTTATCCAACTAGCAGTTAGGATCTGTTTACTATTTGTTGAGGCCGTGGGTGTCAGAAGCTAAAATGTCCCCTAGTGTCCTTGTTTGTGTCTCCTGTCATCTTTGGGTTTCCCTCGAAACTTCTTGTTAAGTAAAATCTGAACTACACAGGTCTTCCCATTGTCTTCTTCCCAGTGCTGACAGCAGCTGCAGTTTCTGCTTTGGGGCTTCTGCTCATTCAGTTGTGATTCTCTGTATGTCTGTGTCTCTAATTTTGGGAGCAGTGGATTGCCCCCTCACTTCAATTTTCTGATCTAAGAAGAGTTGCTGATTTTAAGTTCGTTTAATTTTTTTTCTTGTTGTGAGGGCAGGATGTTTTTTCTTACATGGTAGATTGGAAACCAGAAATCTAGAAATACTCTTTTTTAAAAAACTTGTAAGAGCTTGGGAGAAAAATTGAAAAGGTTACTTTTCAATATACCTTCTCCCCTATCAAACTCAGCACCATTATCAGCTCACCTGTCTGGGCCAGTCTTAAATCTCAGATCCTATGGGATGAGATTTTGACAAACCTTAAAATAGAAAGAGACCTCAAGTGTCTTATAAATCAATCTACTTCCATCTATTTTATTAACATGAACATGTCAGAACCCAAGATGGTATGATTTTCTGAATTTATTCTGTGCTATAGTAACATCAGTTACTTATGCTTACCCATGGGGAGTTGAAGATTATTCCTTGCCGGGGAGAAAAATTAGGTGTTTTCTTCCAACAGTTTCACCCTTTAATGTTGAGGTGATGAAAATTCTTAGAAAATGACTATTTACAGTTTATCAGCCTAATATTTTCATGGCATGTGTTACATATAATATGTCATTTACTTTCCATAATTCACCCTAGAAGGTAAGTGTTATCACTCTTTGTTTAGAGATGAAAGAAGTGAAGTTGAGAGAGGTAAATTGGCTTTCTCAGGGTCCCCTTGCTAATCAGTTACTAAGCCAGGATTCAAACTCAGCTCAGTTTCCAAAGACAGTACTCCTAACCACTAAGTTATAATTCTCCCTCCAGGAGCAAGCATTAGGGAGACAGAATGTTTTTAATGTTTACCCATCATTCTGTTTATTCAACAAATGTTCATTAATTATCTACACATGGCACCCTCTGCTCTAGGCACTACAGATCTGTGTCATAAAATTGACATTCTAGGAAAGGGGGATAGACAGTAAAACAGTTTAGTAAGTTTTACAGTATATTAATAGATCATACCTGCTATGGAGAAAGATAAAGCAGAGAAGGGGAAGAGGGATTGAATATTTAAATACAGCTCAGAGATCTTACTGAAATTCAGCTCTTATAGAAAAGGTAGCATTTGAACAAAGACTGGGAGGAGCTAAGGATTCAGCCATGAGTCTGACTAAGGGAAGAGCATCAGAAAAAGAACTGACAAGGGCAAAGATCCAAGTGGGGAGCTCGTTGGAGGGTTTGAGGAACAGCCAGGAGACCACAAGTGTGATTAGATCCACAGAGTGGTAAGGTATTTTGCATTACGATCTTCAGGTATTTCAATATTGGATTCACAGAAAGGATGGAGACCATTAGATGGAATGGTTCTTGGGAAGATCCTAATGCTCTTACAGAGGCAGACAACAGAAAGGTGCTGGAGTTTCCAACCAGCATTTTAAAAGAAGCATGGGTATTCCTCAGTTTCCCATTAGCTAACCCAGTGTCAGAAGTGTGTGAAGAGACAAGAAGGCAGGGCGTGCTGGTGTGAAGGTGAGGCATGATGGTACAGTAGGAGGATGGCTAGGAGAAGAGTCCCAGCACCCTTACTCCGCCCCTGGTTCAGTCAGCAACCGGTTGCAAGGCCGAGGCTCTCTCTCAGTCACAGTTGCTTTGTATGTGAAATAGACTTTTGGATCATTTTTGTTTTCTCAGCAACAATCATGCTTCCTTTTCTCCCTCCTACATACTGTTTCTCACTCTTATATCAGCTCCATAGTAATAGAGTCATAGCTAATATTTATGGAGTACTTTTTATGCCTCAAGTATCATTCTAAGAGCATTAATATATTAATATTCAAGGACCCTGTGATAGATGTGTACTGTTATAATCATCTGCACTATACTTCACAGAGGAGGAGACAGACACCTAAAGATTGTGGATTTGCCCACCCAACAGCTCTTGAGAGAAGGATTCCAGAGAGTGAAGGTGGATGTGAGGGGAACGTGAAGGGGTCTGCATACAGCACTTCCTGGTCCTGGGTCAGGATCTGCTCCAGCAGCCTCCTTCCACAGCCCCTCCCTGCTCTGATTCTATAAAATAGTAGAAATAGTATGTAGGACACACAAGCAATCTTAACTTTTCTAGTAACTACATTAGAAAACAATGAATCAAATTAATTTGAGTAACATATTTAACATAATATACTCAAGATAATATTTCATCATATAACCTACATAAAAATTATAAATGATATTTTACATTTTTTGTGTGTGTGAGAGGAAAAATATTCTTTATTGATAAATAGGTTACAGTGAAATAAATAGAGTAATGGTTTTGGGGTGAGTAAAAATTCCAACAGAATCTTAAGTCTCTTTCTGCCCTGCCTCTAGCTCTTAGCTTCTGTCTTCTTACTGGTCCCATTGGATGACAAGGCCTTGGCAGGCACACCAGGCCTTCCTGGGCCCTTGGGGACCTCTGTCTTTCTGGCCCCTGTGCAGGTACGGTCTTGACGCGCTGTCCTTAGGAGCAGCAGCAGCCTTGGCTTTTGGCCTTTGCCCAGCCCCCTGGGCAGCTGCCTCTTTAGGGACCACGCTCCTGGTCTTCTTTTCGGCTGGGAAAACTGTGCCATTCTCGCCCTGGGCGACCATGGGTTTTGAACTCTGAGTCCCAGCTTTGGTTTTCCTGTGGGCCTTGTCATCTGGGCTGTTCTCTCTGCCTATAACCTTTGACTTCCCATGGGGCCCAGTGGCACCAGGAGGGGCCTTTGTGGCCTTGTCTGGCTGTCAGGGGGCCTTCCTGGACTTGCCCACTCTTGCCTCTCCATCCTTGGTCTGGCCACCTTCCTTGGGGGCCTCCTCCTTGGCCTCAGCAGGTCTCCTGGGGGCTGACATGGTAGACGTCTTCCTGTGCTTGATTTCTTTCTTATTTATTTATTTATTTATTTATTTATTTATTTATTTATTTATTTATGTATTTATTTATGCTTGGGCACTAATTTGAAGCTGCCAGTGGCCCCCGTGGCCTCGGAGTTAGTGGGCCTGACGAGGAGGCCGCGTTTCATGCCGTGTTCAGGGCCCGCTTCAGCAGGTACTTGAGCCGGAGGGCGTCTACTGTAGGGTACTTCTGCAGGCTATAAACCTTGATGGCCACCACCAAGGTGCCCCGGCGCTGCTCCCCTGCCTGCAGCGCCTCCAGGACCACGCGCAGCACGGGTGGGTGGCGGCGCAGCGCTCTCACAGCGCTATGGCTCGGGCCTGGCTTTCCAGTCGCAGACCCCCCGGATGTGGAGCTCTTGGAGGTGAGGGAGGCTGAGGAGGTCGAGGTGTCACTGGAGGCCATGCTCCCGGGAGCCATTGCACTGGAAGACACAGGTGTAGATGTCTACATCTTTTCTTTGTTTGTACTTAGTTTTAGGAAGCCTGTGTATAATTTACACTAACAGCCCATCTCAGGCCAAACTACACACATTTCTACTGCTCAATAGCCATGTGTGGCTAGTGGCGGTTGTATTGGACAGCGCAGACCTAAAGGGTGTGCTGCTCGATTATCATCCCCCGTGGGATATTTTATCAATAATAGGTGAGAAAATAAACTCTGTTGTCATTAAACAACAAAATAAAATAAAAGGTGTGCAGCATATGAGACAGCAACAAAATGTAATATTTATATTTTAGGTATTTACATAGTTGTAACAAAAGCTAACACACACACAGGATTTACTATATACCATGCTAAGTGCTTTATTTGTCTTAACTCGAGAAGACTCGTGACAATCCCATGAGAGAGGTACTTTAACTATTCTTTTAATAGTTAAGTAAACTGGAAAATTGAGAAGTTATATAAAATGTCCATGGACATGTGACCACGTACACAAATGTACTGACTCAAATCAGAGTGTGTGGCTACAGTGTCTATATTTCAACCACTTTGCTGTTCTCTTTACGTGATAAGAGTCGGGCTTCAGAATTTTAACTCTGTTATTTTTAAGCTGGAGCAGACTGAGTGCACAACTGGCTGGAGCGAAGGATAAATTCATTTTCACTTGAAGTTGAAATTGTCAACTGTGTTTCTATCTGGATTTATTTTAATCTCCCATTGATCCATGGATTTAAACCTGGGGATAGAATTTTAGATCAGCAGGGTATACTGATGAACGCCCGAGTAAGGACTAACATATATTGCAGCCACACCAACACGAAACCAAATGCCCTTTGGGGGTAATTAGTGCCCTCACCTCTTTGTGTGTTCTCAGTAAGTCCTGTTATCCCAGAGCTCAGACTACTTCCAGGAGGTAATTAGGGGCTGCTGAAGGCTGCATTAACTCTGCCAGGCCGCAGGGGCATTGGAAATGACTACTTCTCAGAGAGACTCATCTCCTTCAGCAGCTTGCAATACCTCAGCCCTCATCCCCAGAAGGTTGAAGCTGGAGTGCTTGGATTCTTTTTGGAGGTTTTGAATCTCTTTTTATGGAGACTGATCACATTTCCATGTCTTAAAGAGGATTTTGAGGGTAGGAAGGGTTGATGTCACACATCTGGAGAAGCCTGATTCAAGGATAAGGGCGTAGTTTACAGCATGGGAAAGAGCATTCACCAAGATTTTTTTGAATCATAGATATATTAATTTTACAGTCAACTTTCCTATGTCTATCTTTCTCATAATAATTGCCAAATACTCTTTTGGGGGCCTTGAAGGTCTGTGGCTTATAAAAACCTCCCTTCTTAAGTCCCATAGATTTTTAAAAGATTTTATTATTTAGAGAGAGGAAAGAAGGGAGAAAGAGGGGGAGTAAAACACTGAACTGGGGACAGTCCTGTGGGAGTGAGATCTTCAACCTGAGGGGACTGACACTACCTACAACCCAGAGTTAGTATCAGGGTTGAATGGAATCATTCGACACTCAGTTGGTGTCCGAAGAAGAATTAGAGAATTGGTTTTTGATGTGGAAACCCCGCCCCCACCCCCACCCCCCACCCCGCCCAAATATTTGATGTCGGAAGCAGACTAGAACCACAGCTGCCGTGTGAGCTATCCCAGGTGAGGCAGCCCTGTGAGCACCAGGAGCGCGTGGGCGTGCAGGGCTATGCCTGGACGCGGCTACGGAGTGCTTCTGCACAAGAATAAATTTCATTTCGAACTTACTCTGCAAAACTGACGACGCTCCCAATTTAATGCTATGGGATTGTCACTGCCCTCACACATGTCATGCCTAGCTTTCTTTTTGTCTCTGTTTCTGGGCTGTCGGTACTCTGGTGTCAGTGAGTCTAGTGAAATGCCCAGTGAAATTTTGCGACTGCCTCTGTTATATAATTAAAAAGGTTTTTCCCCGGCTACTTACTGTGCCAGGTACAAAGACAAAGAAGCAAGGCAAAACATTCCGATAAAGCTGATTTTGGTTCACTTACATACTTGGTTACTAGTTGAGACTGTGTTTTTCATAAAAAGTTGATATTTGATCAAATGGCAATGTATCACACTTCAAAGTGTTGCGACTCTAGTCTTTCGATCACTCTCCGCCCTGGTTAGAATAAATAATCACCGCAATAGTTCTGCTAACAGATGGTACTGTGTGATTTTGATATTAGTGGAAAGAATAAGTAATTTGGAATAAATCTTGCATCTTAGTAACAGATTAGATTCACCAAAACCCACAGAAACTAAGAGGTTAAAAAAATCTTACGGCATGTTGCACAGATAAACAACTCTTTCTCTGGTATCAGAAGTATATTTTTAAAAGTATATTTTTAGTGAAATATGTAGATTTACGAATATTTATAAAATAGATTTTTTCTACTAATGGTAAAGGAATTTTATTTTAATTAAAATGTCCTCTTTTTAAGCTGGCCCCTTCCCCTACCATTAGAAAACAGCTTTAGTGCTAAAAAATAATCCATTTATTTAGACATAATCTTCTTAGGCAATTTAAAGTTTTTCCACCTTCGTAGTGATACATCCATCACAACTACATGCAATGTATCAGCTGAGCTTATCGCTGTGTCTTAGGGCTCTTGGTCATTTTTTTTTTTCATTTTATTTTTTGCCCATGGTTGCATCTTCCAAACTCTTCACACAGAATCTATATACTCTTATGAGAAAAACATTAAATGGTATTAAGTACAAGAGGATGTGTACTTTCAATATTCCACAGGCTTTTAAAACCTGGCGAGCTTTATTGAGTTCAAACTATACTAATAACACTTTTATTTATCATAGGGTCGAGCTGCTTTGCTGCTCCAAATCAGAAAAAAAATAGATCATTAATCCCTTACACAGCGTTTCATTTTCTGATGAAATTCTTGAGTGCTTCTAATTTAGTGGGTCATTTTGCCCTGTGCTAAACAGCAGTAGCAGGCTGATGAGTCAGTCTAGGTCTCCCACTTAATCACTGGCAAGGAAACCTTTTCTTGCTTAGCAAAAAAGTACCCCAGGCAAGCCCTTGAGACTCTGGAAGTTTTATTTGCCTTCAGATTGTGTAGTTTTAAGTGCTTCTTCAGCATTGTTTCTGCTTTTTTGTCCCCTCTTTGTTTCACAGTCCTGAGATCAGCTAATGGAATATTTTAATTAGCAGTTGAAAAAATGGTGATTTCAGGAGAGAATGAATCTGTTTACACCAGTAGTCTAAAATGCCTTCATTAGAAATAAAAGTTTGGAGTTCCACTTCTGTCCTTAATTCTTCCAGGAAATGTAAATGTCTTCAACCCTCCCTGTCCCATCATGTCCTATTTATTATCAAGACAACTGACGTTCAGAAAAACTAAAGCAGCAAGTGCAAAGGCTTAGCTGGATTCAAACCCAGGTCTGTTAGATCTCAAAATTTTCAACCACTAGTCTACATAGTCAGATTTGGCTCTCAAAAGCTAAAAAGGCATTTTACAAAGTGAAGAATGTGGGGAAGGGAAGAAGAGAGAGAAAGAGAGAGAGAGAACAAAGTTCAGGATCCTGAGATGTTCTGACCCTTGGCCAACAACTGGTTATTTCTATGAATTGCAGCCTCTAGTTAGAAGTCTCAAACTTGGTCTTTTCTTCATTAATGTCACTCACATTTGACATATTTCTGCAGGTTGTTAAAACTGCCAGAATTCAGGAATAATTAAACCCCCAAATTTAAATTAGATTTTAAAACTTCTGATTAATACTGACTCCTCATCTAACACCCTCCTTCCCCTTATTTATAAATCTCCATTTCTCCTAGATTAGGGGAACATAAGCATCCTTCCAGACTCAGTTTACATAAAAACAAACCCTACATTTGAGAACCATTAGGAGGAAGCCTTACTGGCTGATTGCCTTTCTGCTCATACTAACTTCTATCTTTTCTAACAATCTGCATTTTCTTATGAAATAAAATATCTGTTGTGAAATAATTTCATACATAAATTTAATTCAATGGATTCACAGAAAAGGAGGGACTTATAAAGATTTTGCACTGCTTAGTTTTAAGGCCAGAATTGGGAATAATACAAATGGGAGGCACAGTGAGGTATCACAGGCAGGGTTTTCCTAGATACTAACAGGTCTTAGAGATGTTAGGGACCCCTGAGAAGACACTCAGTTTTCCTCACCTTGCCCTAGAATGTGTCATGGGTTCGTGTGAGCAGAGGAGATTTATTTCACCTCATGTGTGTGCTGAGGAGTCCCAGCACCACTCTGATTTCCAGAGGTTGACAACAGTCACGACTTAAAATAATAGATAGTTCTATTAGAATAAACTGAATTGCTGAGGGTGGCTGGAGGTGCTGAGAGCGCTCTGAACAACAGAATCATACATTTCAGTGATAGAAGTAACAACACCTAGTGTTTTTTTTTTTTTAAGGATTGAATGTTCTAAGCATTTCACATGTTGAACAACCCTGTAAGACTGATAGTAGCTACTTCAGGCCCTTAATTTTAAGCATGAGGATAACGAAGTTCTGTAATTTGACTAAGGTCACTCAGGGGTTTAGGAACAGGAGTTCAATGATACACCAGCTTTCCTAAGTTTTAGTCCAGGTGCGTTTTTAATGCACCGAGTAATGATCACACTTTCAGTTCCTCATCCCGGGGAGACATTTTGCAGGAAAGTCCAAGCTAAATAACATTTTTTGGGTCCTTATTTTATTTAGGTGCTTAAAATGGATTATGATATTTCTCAGATGCAAGATGTTCCCTAACCTAATAACAATAGGGGACAAAAAAGAATGCAGTGAACTAGGTTGACAACTTTGGGTTAATGTTTTTGAGAGTTTTCTCTATTGTATGCATCTTCCTCAGCATAGCCAGCCAAATTCCACTTCTTTATGTTTCCTAGGCATGTTGTCTTGAGAAACAGACCACTGAAGATTGTCACTGAAAATTGCCTTTAAAAAAAAAAAAAATCTCTGGCTTCAGGTCAAGATGGTGATTTAGGCAGATATGGCTCCTCTCTTCACACAACCACATCAAAATTACAACTAAAATATAGAACAACCATCACTCAGGAACTTCAGAAATTGAGTAGAATGGAAGTCTGACAGCTACAGAATTGAAGAAACCACATCTATCCAGACTCATAGGAGGGACACAGATGCAGAACGGGCTGGCCCCACACCCACTGGGACAAAAATTTGGGAGGGATGTCTAGGGAGAGAGGAGTCCCAGACCCAGACCAGGCCCCCAGCTCTGGATTCCAATGCCAGGAAGGTAAGTCCCCACAACTTCTGATGCAAAAACCAATGGAGATTGAGTCAGTAGAGGAGGCTGCTGGAGCCCTAAGGAGTTCCTCTTGGGGAACCCACACATGGACTCACCTACTCAGACTCACTCCCTCTGAGCTCTAGTACCAGGGTGGCAGCTGGAAGAGCACCCATGGTATACCAGGAGAAACTGAGGTGTCTGGAATTGGCGTCAGCAGAGGCCGTAGTCCCTGTACTGAGCCCTCCCCACCCACAGAGCCAGTAGGCTGGTGCCATATTTGAGACTCCATTAACATGGCTAATAATGTGTAACCCACTTTGGAGATCCACAGAGGCTCTACCCCACCCAACTTATGGGCTCATACAAGGCATGTAAATCCTGTCAAACAAGCAACAGTTGACCTCAGTCAGCCCTTGTGGCAGCAGCCATCTCAGATTGCTTTACAGCTCAGGTATGGTACCCTTGGCAAAACACAGATGGGGGCTGACCTTAGCCTGTACCACCCAGGGAAACCCCAGGGCCAGCCCACCCAGGGGACAGCTATAGACTATGTCAGAGTATCACCATGCTGCTCCTCCACAGCTGATCCTCCACAGAGGGCAGAGGTTGGTGGCCAGTGGTGATGGCCAGTCCTTGCAGCTTGACTGGCCTGGGTAAATCCCTCCTATTGATCTGCCAATAGCAACCAAGCCTACACTATAAGAGGCAGGAATATCCAGCCCACACAAAGGGTGCACCTTAAGTACCCAGCTTGGGGGATAGGAGAGGTTGTGCCACTGGGACCTACAGGACATCTGCTAAATTAGGCCACACTACCAAGACGTGGAGTCAAAACAGCTCTACCTAATACATAGAAACAAACACAGGGAAGCTGCCAAAGTAAGGAGACAAAGAAACACGGCCCAAATGAAAGAACAGATCAAAACTCCAGAAAAAGAACTAAATAAAATGCAGATAAGCAATCTGTCAGATGCAGAGTTCAAAACACTCGTTATAATGATGTTCAAGGAACTTAGTGAGGACCTCGACAGCATAAAAAAGACCCAGTCAGAAATGAAGTGTACACTAAAGTAAATAAAGAAGGATTTACAGGGAAACAACAGTAGAACAGATAAAGTTGAGAACTAAATCAGTGATTTGGAACATAAGGAAACAAAAAACAACCATGTAGAACAACAAGAAGAAAAAGGAATCCAAAACAATAAGGACAGCATAAACAGCCTCTGGGATAACTTTAAGAAGTCCAACATTCATCTCATGGGGTGCCAGAAGTGAAGAGAAAGAGCAAGAAATTGGAAATCTATCTGAAAAGACAGTGAAAGAAAACTTCCCTGATTTGGTGAAGAAAACATACATGCAAGTCCAGGAAACACAGAGAGTCCCAAGCAAGATGGATGCAAAAAGGCCCACTCTAAGACAGATCATCATTAAAAGGCCAAAGGTTAAAGATAAAGAGAGACTCTTAAAAGCAAGAGAAAAGAAGTTAGTTGCTAGAAGGTTGCCAGATGGGAGGGGGTAGTGGAAGAATGGGTGAAGAGGAGAGGGGTTAAGAAGTACAAAGAGGCAGTTACAGAATAGCCATGGGGATGTGAAGTACAGTATAGAAAGTGGAGTAACCAAGGAACTTATACCCATCACCCATGGGCATGAACAATAATGGGGGGATTACCTGAGAGAGTGGGGGGTGCTGGATGGAGGGGGCAAAGGGAGAAAAACCAGACAACTGTAATAAATCAATAAAATATAATTAAAAAATAAAATAAATCTCAGTTACACAGATTTTATAACATACTGATTTTTATGTCTGTTCCCATTTATTTCAGAAAACTTATTGAAACTCTTCAGACTATAAACTATACCTTGTAATAAATGTGTAAGAATGTGGCACATCCAAGCATGTTTATTTTGGGTGCACTATCACTCTGCAGAATGTGTTGCTGAAAGGAAAGGTAACAGTCTGTTTCTAGCAGTGAGCATAGCTCCAAGAGAACACCATGTATTAAATGTTTTATATATTCAAGATTTGGGGTTTATGTTGTAATTTCAAATCTCACAAACCAATGTCTAGCAATGATGTAACCTTTTCATTTTTGCGCAAAATAATAAGATGACTTTTGGCAGAAATGTCTAGCTTGCACTTGTCAAATATACATTTTACAACGGCCTTTCGTGGTAGAGAGGCCTGACTCAGGTTTGCTTATGACTGAATGACTAATGTGGATTGAAATTGGTTTTATAATTATTACATGACTCGATGACTTCAGGAACTTTTATTTGGTGGGTTTTGGAAACAGTGCTTGGAAAAATGAGGTAGCCTCAAACATTAAAATTATGATTCAAAAATATGAAAATGATGTAAGAGATATGAGAAGTTGTGATAATTTTTTTAAAAGGACTCACTGCCAACTAGTTAACAGAGACCTAAACAAAGTAGATTAAAGTAGTACTAATACAAAAACAAGAGGCAAAATTTAATGTTCTATAATTTAGACATCACAAATGAGTAAGAGAGTAAAAACTAATAAAAGAAATAATAGCTGGCCAGTTAGGTAAATGTCCAGGTCTACTTTTCAAAGCATGCACTAAAATAAACTTTTACATCATGAAAAATTGAAATATAGTAATAATAATCAATATATAAAAATTAAGCATATTTTTTCATGACTGTCTTATGCCTCAGTGGGGACTAGATGGGGACAATGTAAGTCAATCCATAAAATCACAAAGAAAACAATAAGGATAACTTGATATTCTATACAAAACATATAAACCTTACATATGAGCTCATTAATTATTGATCACTTACTAAATATCACGTAATTGTTCTGAATGTACTACATGAATTAACTCTTTTAATTCTTAGACACCCAATAAAATAGATATTATTATTGTTCCATTTTACAGATCAGTAAACTGAGAAACAGAGAAGTTAAATCACTAGCTCAAAATGACATGATTAGATCTTGTGAATAACAGGTCTTAACATTAATGTATTTAAATTCATCATTCTTTTTCCATGGGTGTCTTACATCTAGCTACTGCTTTTTGTCTTATTTGAAAAATCTTTGCCCTCCCCAATGCCAACAAGATGTTTGCCAATAGAACTAAAAGGTTCAAATTTTATATTTGTCACAAGTCCAAATCCATCTGGAAGTGATTTTTGTGTTTGGGAAAACATAGGATCCTTTTTTTATTTTTAAAAATTTGTGTAGTTATTTATTTAGCTCCATTTACTGAAAAAGTTCTCCTTTTCCTACTGATCTGCCTTACATCCCTATCATGAGTCAAATTTCTATTTATTAGTACCTCTACCTCTAGGCTGTCTGTCACATCGGTAAATCTGTCTCTCTGTGTAGCATTTCCATACAATCTTAATTGCCTGAGCTTCAAAACAAGTGCTGATATTAAATAAAGGGTCATTCCCTTGGTTATCTCTCTTCTTCTAAAATACTTAGGCTCTTCTTTGCTCTTTACTTTTTCATATTATTACTTAAGAATAAACTTCCTCAAGTTCCTCAATTGCCGTGAAAGACTCTATTGGAACATTTATTGAACTGCTTTGAGTCTATAGAACAATTTTTAGAGAATAATTATCTTTTGAATAGATAATCTTTTCACTCATCAGATTAGCAAATGCCTATTTTCAAAAATGAGATGACCCAATATAGATGACAGAAAGTGAAATGTTTATTTTGTTTACCATGCTTGAGAGAGACTAAACTGTAAGTGTAACTTTTCTGAAAAGCAATTTGACAGTGAAGAGCTTTAAAGATCATAATTTTAATTCAATAATCTAAATTTTCAAAATTTATGTACAGAAAGAAATAGTTTGAGAATCTGTTATGATTTTGTATCTAACCATGTTTACTAGAGATCTTAATAATTTGGAAAATTATAAGTAATCCTAATGTCCAACAATAGGAATATGATTAATGAATTACAATGCATACATTTATGGGATAATATGTAATCTTTTTGAAGGATTTCTTAATGATATGGAAAACCACCTGATATAAACTTATGTGCAAGAAAGCATGATACAAAATTATATATTTGGTATGATTGTAACCTTTTAAAAAATTTTAGGAAAATGACTAGAAATATATATTTAAATGTCATCAGTGATTTCCTTTGAAAAATAAAATTATGGGTAATTATTATTCAATTTCTTCTACTTCCCTATACTTTCAAAAGTTATTTTCAAAAAATTATCACAGGTGATTTTCATCAAGAAAAGCAAAGGCAAATGTTTCTCAGTGGCCACTTTTATTTGTGTCAATATGAAATTCTAAATGGAATGCTGGAAACTTTGCGTTGCTTGTAGCATCTGTCTGGCATCAGCCACCCTCAAAGAGAAACGGTTCAAAATTGACTGTGTCCTCTGGAATATCTCAGAAAGAAACACATTTCTGTGAAAGCTTTTGAAAACTTCACCAATATTTCACTGCCATATTTCTCCCAAAATAAAAAAAATTCTTCAGGGTGAAAATGGCCAAGTCTTTCAATGGCACTACAGTGTCAGAAAACATTTCATTTAGAAATCAGACTTGTGAATCTCAGGCAGCAGGAGTTTAGATACAAGATGAAGTTTTAAGCTATGTATAGAACCCAAGAGAGCAGGGTGGTATATCTTTGAAACTTCTATGCCCATTTGTCATTATGTGGATAATCATTAACAAGTGCTTTAAAAGCTCAGTTTACCAACAGTTGCTTTTACCATGCATTCATATATGTTATCCAGGGAAGTGATACCCTCCCCACTTCCCTCTCATCACTATCAGTTTCTTCTTTATTTCCACATCTCTTGTTCTATTTTTCTCACTTGTTTGTTTTGTTGATTAGGTTCCACCTTTAGGTGAGATCATATGGTATTCATCCCTTACCGCCTGGCTTATTTCACTTAGCATAGTGCTCTCCAGTTCCATCCATGCTGTCCAGAAGGGTAGGAGCTCCTTCTTTCTTTCTCTTGCATAGTATTCCGTTGTGTAAATGTACCACAGTTTTTTGATCCACTCATTTACTGATGGGCATTTAAGTTGTTTCCAGCAGTTGGGTATTGTAAATAATGCTGCTATGAACATAGGGTTGCATAAGTTCTTTTGAATTGGTGATTCAGGATTCTTAGGATATAAACCCAGCGGTGGAATCACTGGGTCAAAAGAAAGTTTCATTTTTAGTTTTTTGAGGAGATTCTATACTGTTTTCCACAGTGGTTGCACCAGTCTTCATTCCCACCAGTAGTATACTAGGGTTCCCTTTTCTCCACATCCTCACCAGCATTTGTTTGTTGGTTTATTAATGATGGCCATTTTGACAGGTATGAAGTAAATCAATGGAACAGAACAGAGAGCCAAGAACAAACCTGTGTCTCTATGGCCAACTAATATTTGAGAAAGGGAGAAGCATAAAAAGGAGTAAAAATAGCCTCTTCAGCAAATGGTGTTGGGAGATCTGGACAGCTACATGCCAAAAACTAAAACTTGACCACCAACTTAAACCACACACCACAATAAACTCAAGATGGATAAAAGACTTAGATATAAGTCATGACACCATAAAAGTTCTAGAGGAGAACATGGGCAAGAAACTTTTGAATATCCCACCCAGCAATATTTTCACCAATATGTCCCCTAGAGCAAAGGACATAAAGGAAAAAACAAACAAATAGGACATCATGTTAAAAAGCTTCTGCACAGCTAAAGAAAACATCAACAAAATGAAAAGGGAACCAGACATATGGGAAAACATATTTGCCAATGATACCTCAGACAAGGGTTTGAGCTCCCAAATATATAAAGAACTCACACAACTCCACAGCAGGAAAGCTTTCTTCTTTTCTAACGCAGTAAAATTCTACATGTCACGGTGTATTGTGAGGTGAGAATCCTTATTAGAACTAGATTGCTCTCTGAGAAATGTACTATTCATGGAGTCAAGCAAAGAGGATTATTTTTTTCTAATATGAATAAAACAATTTTCTTGCAGTATCTTGTTTGAACTCTGACAGTGATATTCCACAACATGCATTTCCTGCTTCAGCCAGTCCAGTGGAATTCTTCTGGTGTTATGTCATTTGGGAAATCTCATTCGAATGAGACATTTTTCTCTTCAGTCCCAGC
The DNA here is from genome assembly GCA_004027475.1 of Anoura caudifer. Lineage (NCBI taxonomy): Eukaryota > Metazoa > Chordata > Mammalia > Chiroptera > Phyllostomidae > Anoura > Anoura caudifer. The sequence goes on from PVKU01007363.1 coordinate 79,580, forward strand.
TTGGTCTGGGCCTGTTTTCCTGCTGCTTTCATGGGGATCTCAGTGATGGATGAGTCTCTGGATGCTGTGTCACACAGCTCAGCAGGAGGAAGAATTTCAAGAAGTCACAAAATCACAGTAAGACGTCAGTAAGGACCCATTGCCTTAGAATGAAAAAACAAAACAAAACAAACAATAAATGTTGGACATTCATGATCCTAGAGGATATTCCAAGACTGTATTTGTCTGCACAAGAAAAGATTATAGTAAATATCATCATGAAACTTCAGGCGACTAGCCATGGGAGAATGGTCACACTTAACAATCATTTTTTTCCTTTCATCTAATATTTCTATGGTGTTTTTAGTGAAGAATGACAAGAATAAAGTTCATGATACTTATATGGCAATTTCTCTTTTAATATTTTTTTACCTTCCAGTAGGACAATTTCAGGTGAGATTGAGCTAAAAAGGACAAATGATGTACTTAATCACCTAATTTACTTACTAAGATTCTTGCTTATGTGATATTTCTAGACAGAAGCCTTAAAAATATTACATTACTATTTCCTTTTAAAACAATAACATAGAGGCTTACTCTTTGAATTTTGTATATTTTGGGAGTATTAAATAAATTAACTACCTTAAGGATGTTTGTTTGGGTCAGATTATTATCATATCCTATAAATCCTTCCCCTTCCCATCAAGCCAGTTATAAACTTGGTGCTTTTTTCAGATTGTATATTAACTGTGGGACCATTCTTTTTCAAGAGAAAGACTAGGAACTGTATAACAATAAGCCAATTTGCTAAAATAGCAATTATTCTGCCCTTTTTTTCTGCAAGTTGCTCTTTTTTTTCTGTGACCTTCTTATAAAGGTACAGTATTCCATGTGCAAACCTGGACAATCTGCTTTTTGCAGTTACGATCCAACTTCTCAGTTCTGTATTAGTAGCACAAAGGGTGTGAGGCTATACAGGAGTGAGATTATAATTACTGAGATGTAGATTACAAAATATGCACAATACAATGGAATTAAGTGGAAAGCAGGCTTACATTTGATTTTAATCATAAGGCCTTTTAAATAAAAATGTCCAATAGTCCTCAATATTCCACTCTAGTATGCTGTAGAGCCACATCAAAGTAACTAAACACACTTGCACAGTTATGTTACAATGCTCGTGGTGTTTCTCTCATTTGGTGTTGGCATATGAAGAATATTAATGAAACACATCTTAGTAGGTTTCTACAGCTGTGATGACCTCCACGAATTCCAAAGTATCCCCTTTCCTCTTCCATCTCACATCTTTACATTATTCTAGTAATAATTATTTATTATCAGGTATTGAAATAAACTGTCACATGGAAAATATTAGTGGAATGACAATAACCCCCTCTATTGGATCTTGTCATCAAAATTTATGAATTATTCATATCTACCATTTGGCCATTGGCTGTGAGCAAGCGTGTCTTGATGTTGATTCCAATATATGGACCATTCTTTTTCTGGTCTGCACTGTCTTGAAATTCCTAAGATGTTTAATTCCTTCTTAGTTTTACACAATGACTTTATATCCATTGGGATGACACTGCATCTCCTTGGAGTGGATGGGATTGAATAAGGATGCAGAATGTCTTATTATATCATCACATATCCTCGACTTTGCCAAACAACTTTATTTTCTGCCTTAAGGAAAAGGAAGGAAGTTTTATAGGCTGCTCGTCACAAAAGGAAGATGCAAAGGTGTATAAACCAGGATCATAAGCATATCAATCTTGTATAAGTGTTCATGTTTTTAAATTTCTCATTCTTAATTATAATTCATGGTGGCTGCTATGAAAGGAACTAGTAGCTTCTGCTTTTGAATTCTGAAAATCAGAGTAGTTTCATTCTAAGTCTCTCTCGCCCATGTTTAAATTTGAGTTATTTTGGGCATCCACTCTCATCTACTGTCAGAGAAAATTATTTGGTGTATTACATTATTGTACTTCAATTCAACAAGCTTTTAAAGCAATTGATTGTACTCCACAAATGTAGCTGCATCTTTGCAACAAAAAAGAAAGAGACGAAAAAGGAAAAGAAAGGCTGTCTGTGTGAGGCCAGTGTATTTTAAGCAAACTATCCCTGACATCCTCTTTTCAGAATTCTTTTCCCTGCAAGTCTCAGTCTCACTACTGTGACCTTAGCAACAGGCAACTCAAATGTTCCCAACAGTAACTTGTCAATGAGCTTCCACATCATTTTGATCCTTTTGTGGGCTGGGTTTCTTTTTCCATTATTTAGTGAAGTCACGGGAATGCAGAGAGGAACACGGAGACTTGCTTCTCATTGGTGGGTTACAAATGAAGTTGATTGACCTCTAATGCTTGGTTTTGAGGATTTCACAGCAGGCATTTCGGTAGCACAAATATTCAAGGGGAGGGTGTGGTAGCAGTAAGGGATAATATGTGGAGATTTTTGATCCAGAATTGCTACTAATTAAAGTGGCCCCCAGAAATGTGCATTTGCTTTGAGAGGTTTTTTCCAGGGATGAGTGGGCATTGGGATGGGGAGATGAAAATGGGAAGGTGGATAGGAAACTGAAAAAGTGTTTCCAACCTGGAAGGGACATACAGCTGGAACACATCTCACAAGGTAATGCCCAAATACCCCGAGAGGGCTGAGGTTGTCGAGGTGGAGCATATCGCCTTAAGAAGAAATACAGGCTGCTAGGAAACAAAGCGGGGGTTTATTTTTTTTTTTATCAGCTCTTCTGATTTTGCATCAATTTGAGCTGTTCGATGGGTCTTGAGTAGCCAATATTGGACTTCATTGTTAACACCTTGCAATGACTAATGAGGCATGTTTAATTGTGAGCTGTACTGTATTTTGTTTATATTTCCAAGCACCTTTGAACCACAAAATGATGGCTTTCTAAAAATTTTAGTGCACTTATTTTCTGTTGTCAACATGTATTATAGTAAAACCTAAGAACAATGGTACAATAAAACATGCCTGTTATTGTGTTTATTATTAAGAATATAAATGTTTTCATCAATGACATCCATGCCCACAATGTGTTTTCAAATACAGTCCTATAAATAAGTTACAAAAATATCACAAAACCCAATAAAAGACACTGTAACAGGATTTTAAAATCTATAAAACTACAAAAAAAGGGCCATCTGGAAAAGAAAACATTTCTCTAGAAACTCAGTCTGAGCCTTTCCACGTGGATGGTGGTGTTTAGTAGTTTAAATAGTAAGTTGAGTACTGATGAATTTGGCCTACACAGTGGCTTACTCTATGACCTTGGGTCATACATTTGCATGTACTTGGTTTAATTTCTCTGACTGTTTGTAAATTCCGAATGTGAACTGCTTCTCCTCCTGTTTTTCTAAGGCTTATGGGAAAGGTATTGGCTCTGATCCTATCAGTCACCCAGAGGTGTGTGGCTCATATTGTGGTGTCACTGTGAGTTGTACACATTGTCCTGTAGAGATAGTTGGGCCCATGGCTGAGTTGGCCAGGTACCTTTTAAGCCAGGGAAGACCAGTTCTGCTTTAAGGATACAAGTAGTGAGCAAGAGACAAGAGCTGGGTGCATTTTATCAGCTTATTTCAGTTACTGCTCCTTATGATCCTTGGACTGGATATTGCTCTTCTCATTACTCTTATCAAGTCCAGAAAAATTAAAGGGTTTTTTTCTCCCTAAGCTCCTGCAGTAAATCTCATGTCTCTGCACCCCTGGAAAAGAACAAGCGTGACTATTCTAACAGTTTGGGCTTTTTGAGTTTGACTGAAATAATTTTATGACTTTTGGAGAAAATGATAATGGGCAAAAATGTGTCAGATTTGGATTAAATCTAATCAATAGATTTGTTTGGTTATTAATTATATCTATACTATAGCATATCAGCAAATTTTCTTTACTTGAAGGTAATCATACAGTCACAATTATTAAATGTATGTTATTATAGGAATACTTGTTCAGAAAAAATTCTTCCTGAGGTTTTCTTATGTTGAAACAAATAAAAAGATTCACCCTATGTGAACTCTGTGAAGTAAAGCTCCTATCCCACATAACGACTTAGTAAATATCAATCAGCTGTCTCACTGACTGAATGAAAGGATGGGTGAGTAATATGACAGGGTATTGTATAGCTGCTCAGACTATATGCATCTTAACACTGTGTTTACGGCCAACTTCAACCTTTATTGTCTGGACCTGGTGTTGCTGTATTGAGGTTGAATGCATTTTCTCTTTGTGAGGTTGCTGGGGCTAGGAGTGGAAAAATGGTGTTTTTTTTTTTCTTGTTTATTTGATTAATGAATCAGGTAACGAGGGAAATAGGGAGAAACACATATTTCATTCCACATCCAATTAATAAAGATCAAGAAAAACACAACCTGTTTGTTTCTTCTTTATCACAGTTTCCATTGCTGTCATTTTGTGGGAATCATTACCGTTCTGGCCAACAACTTGTTTATTTACTTCTATGAATCTGTTTTTCATTATCACAAAAGGAAGACATCATTAGAAGCAGCCGAATCTCCGAGTGCTCCTTAAGAGGTTATGCTTTTGTCAATTATTTTTAAGGCAGAATCCGAACACCTCAATTTTTTAAGTGGCTTAGGAATTCATGCATCAAAGATTTTATTTTCAGGAGCAAACGTAGCATCAAAATATCTTACCATTATTTCTGGTAACATCATAAAATAGTAATAGCAGTATCCCTTAATTTTAAAATGCAAAATATGGAACCTATATTTAAAAGTCATACCTCTTTAACATGGGTACTTTTTACAAATTTAAGAAGTTTTGAACATAGTATATCCTCACTATTAACAGCTCATTGTGCCTTCCACAAATAATCCTTTTTTCAATTTCTTTCAGGTCTTCAGATTCTAAACATCTTCTCTGTAAAGAGAATTGGGTTGTGGTGATGGTGGCACAACTTAATAAATTTACTATAAGTCTTTGAATTCTACACTTAAAATGAATGAATTTCATGAAATATAAATTGTACCTCAATAAAGCTGTTAAAATATGATAAATCTATGAATATCCAAGGTTTTTTTTTGTATGCTGGTGTTTTCAATAGCCTGGAATTAGTAATTAAATTGATAATTAATGCTTTTCTGGATTGGAAATGATTAGTTTGATGTGAAGGCTTCTAAAACACTATTTCTGCCATTACAGTAATTAAACAAAAATTCAACTGTTCCTCCCCACCCACATTCTGGAACTCTATAATCATTTATTAGTGGAATGTTTAGTAAAGGGACCAATGCTGGCAAAAGCTGAGTTCTGTGATGCATTCTGTTTTTCTTCTTTAACATCTGGCTTCCGAGTAATGTCAATTGGGCACTTTGTGAGCACTATGCCCTAATGAGGTGACCTTGAACTTCTTCACTCAGTCCTCCTGACCTTGTGAGCTTTCTCCTCACTAATGAGGACCATTGCCCTTGGGCAGATAAAAGAAAATCAGATTTGGTGCATCTTACTTAGCAGGAATTCAGAGGAAGTCAAAAAGAGTGGATAGGACTGAACAGGTTTTTCTTATTACATTTCTTGTTTGTGAATTCCACAAGGAATAAAATCTAAAACATTTCCTGCAATGTCAAAAAGAAACTCTGTAGTAAAGATTGTCAAATATTTCCATTTGTTTATGGTTGTTTTAAAAAAGAAGAAAACAGAGGAGAGAGAAGATGGTGGCACGGTAAGAGGATGTACATCCCTCTTCCCTCTTCACACAGGTGAAAAACCGGACCAATTTTCAATGGAGCACAGCAAACAGACACCAGAAACACAGCATATTTGAAAACAGGCAATCAAAAATTGCAGTGGACATTGAAAAACCAGACAGTAAGGAGAGTACTCCAGCAGCACGGAGACCAGGGCAGGGGTTGAGATCCCGGGCCAGTGCTGGCCGTAAGAGTCTAGGGAGGGAGCTCCCTGATCAGCCAAACAAGGTTTCAGCAGCACCGGGATAAACCTGGTTGCTTGAAATCTCACAGAGAGGAGTTAAGATCTCATAGCCCTGGGAGGACTGAGCGTTGGAGCTCACACTTCTGTCTACACCCACACGCCAATGTAAACAGCTGCTCGGGGATTGTTCGCACCAGTGTGCCACTGAGGGACCTGTGGTGCAGTCGTTAAGTGCTATGGTCTCTCAGCCCGCACGCCAGCAGGGAGCAGCGATACAGTCTCTTGGCGCCCTTGCGCCAGGGACCTGAGGGGGCTGCTGGGAGATCTTAGACACCGAAGTGCTGAACAAGGAAGAAAACAATATGGTCACCCCTTGGCCACTGCAGTCATCAAGGCCAGAAAAACCAGCTTGGCAAGATTGATAACAGCAAGAGTTGGCAGTTTTGGTGTTTTTCAGTTTTTTTTTTTTAATTTTTTGTGTTTTTTTTTCTTTTTCTCCTTTTTATTATTAATTTTTCATTATTCTGATCTTTTTTACCCCTCAATTCCTTTCTGCTTCTCATTACTTCTTTCTTGTTTTGCTCCTTCTTCTTTTCTTTCCAAGCTTATCTCTTCTTCCTTTCTCTTTTTTCTTCTTTTCTTTTTCATTCTGCTTTTCTTTATTCTCTTTTCATTTTTTAATTTCCTTTTCCTTCTTTTCTTTTTTTCCTTTCCTTCTCTTTTCTCTTTTTAAACACATACAAGTGAGACAAAAACAAAACAAACAAAACAAAACAAAAAAACCCTGGAACTGTGGAAAGACCAGAGCTGGTCCCAAAGAGGGGGCATTTCAACAGCTGAGACGCTGGAAGCCATGAACACCAGGATACCCGAAGGAGACAGCACCACTGAATCTCACAGGCATTCTACCACAGAAGTTCACACCATAAACCCAGGGAACCAGAACAAATCAATTTAAGAAGCTAAGGCTAATAAGAAGAGTCTCACAAACAATGGGAAGACAAATAAACAATCCCCAAATGAAAGAAAAGGAGGAAGCTCCAGAAAGAATGCTAAATGAAATGGAGGCAACTCAACTATCAGATTTTGAGTTCAAAGCAATGGTTGTCAGGAAGCTCCAAGAGCTCTCAATGAGCTACCAGAAACTAAAGGGAAGCTACGAGGAACTCACTGCAAACTATATCAACATGAAAGAGGAAATAGAAACTATCAACAAGGGCCAAGAGGAAATGAAAAATACAATTTCTGAACTGAAGAACACAGTGGAAGGAATGAAAAGCAGAATTGATGAAGCAGAAGATCGGATCAGCGAGTTGGAGGACAAAATAGAAGAAAACACCCAGAAAGAGCAAGAAAAGGAAAAGAGGCTCAGAAAAAATGAAGAGGGATTAAGAGAAATACAAGACAATATGAAACGTAATAATATCCATATAATAGGGATACCAGAAGGAGAAGAAGAAAAGCAAGGGATAGAAAACCTATTTGAAAAAGTAATGATGGAAAACTTCCCTAATTTGATGAGAGAAAAAGTCACACAAATCCAGGAATCACAGAGAGTCCCAATCAAGAGGAACCCAAAGAGGCCCACTTTAAGACACATCATAATTAAAATGGCCAAATTCCAATACAAAGAGAGAAACTTAAAGGCAGCAAGGGAGAAAAAGGAAGTAACATACAAGGGAGCCCCAATTAGGTTAGCATCTGACTTCTCAATGGAAACACTCCAAGCCAGAAGAGAATGGCAAGAAATATTCCAAGTAATGAGAACCAAAGGCCTTCAACCAAGGCTACTTTACCCAGCAAGGCTTTCAATCAAGATAGAAGGCCAAATAAAGAGCTTCCCAGACAAAAGAAGTCTAAAAGAATACACCTCTACCAAACCAGCTCTGCAAGAGATAGTAAAGGGCCTGCTTTAAGGAAAGGAAGGAAAGGAGAAAGAGAGGGAGAGGAACACAGGTACAAAAATGGCAATGAATAAGTACCTATCAATAATAACCTTAAACATAAATGGATTAAATGCTCCAATCAAAAGGCATAGAATAGCTGAATGGATAAGAAAGCATGACCCACGCATATGCTGCCCACAAGAGACCCACCTCAGGACAAAAGACCTACACAGACTCAAAGTGAAGGGCTGGAAACAAATTTTCCAAGCAAATGGACAGGAAAAAAAGCTGGGGTAGCGATACTCATATCAAACAAAATAAACTTCAAAAGAAGAGCCATAGAGAGAGATCCAGAAGGTCACTTCATAATACTCAAGGGAAGAATCCACCAGGAAGACATAAACATTGTAAATATATATGCACCCAACATAGGAGCACCTGAATACATCAAGAAAATCTTAGAGGACTTCAAGAAAGATATTATCAGCAGCACAATTATAGTAGGGGATTTTAATACCCCACTGTCAAAAATGGACAGATCTTCTAAACAAAATATCAACAAAGATATTGTGGCATTGAACAACACTCTAGATGAAATGGACTTAACTGATATACATAGAGCCCTTCATCACAAAGAAACTAAATATACATTCTTTTCAAATGAATATGGAACATTTTCAAAGATAGACCACATGATAGGACACAAAACTAGCCTCAACAAATTCAAGAAAATTGAAATCATACCAAGCATTTTCTCCAGCCACAAGGGACTGAAACTAGAAACCAACCCCAAGGGGAAAAGCGCAAAGTCCTCAAAATCATGGAGATTGAATAGCATGCTATTAAACAATAAATGGGTCAAGAATGAAATTAGGGAGGAAATCAAAAAGTTTCTGGAAACAAATGAAAATGAACTCACAACAACCCAAAACTTATGGGACACAGCAAAGGCAGTCCTCAGAGGAAAGTTCATAGCAATACAGGCCTACCTAAAAAAGATGGAAACACCTCAAACAAACAACTTAACTCTATGCCTACAAGAACTTGAGGATCAACAGCAAAGACAGCCCAGAGCAAATAGAAGGAAGGAAATAACTAAGATCAGAGCAGAATTAAATGACATAAAGACTAAAAGCACAATTCTAAGGATCAATGAATCCAGGAGCTGGTTTTTTGAAAAGATAAACAAAGTTGACAAGCCATTAAGCAGGCTCATCAAGAAAAAAAGAGAGAGGACCCAAATAAACACAATCAGAAATGAAAGAGGAGAGATTACAACTGACACCACAGAAATACAAAGGATTGTAAGAAATTACTATGAAGAACTGTATGCCAAGAAATTTGAAAACTTAGGTGAAATGGACAAGTTTCTAGAAAAATATAATCTCCC